>JBCAUJ010000038.1:12345655-12400246 GCA_038406275.1 Cataglyphis albicans
TTTCAATCATTGTCAGAAACACAATTTAGACGCGAGCAGACGCGTTTCCTCCAACCTTTCATTGTCAAACGGGCAGAATCGAGTGGAAGAATCGAGTAGGACGAGGAAGGCTCTCTTATACGTATTTCGATTTCCCTTCTCCGCTACTCCATCTCTTTGCCGTCCATCTCCCTTTTTATCATCCTTTCTCTCTTTCTATCTCTCAAGCGATCTCGACCGACTGGTTCCGCAGACTCGCGTGGTTCCCACCGTGCAGATGTACGTGATACGTCGTAAGAAACACGGAGCTGTCCGCGCGAGAGGAAGAAGAAACGAAAAGAAAAATAAGAGAATGCGTATTTACGCGAAGTACCGTATGAATGACCGAGCGACTTTCTTTCTCAAACACAACGGTAACGCAGCAGGTTCTTTCGTTTGTCAATATTCTCTTTCGTTAGGTCCACCAACCATCGCGTATATTTCGCGCATTCTTAATCTCTTACTCCACTCGAATATGTATACTAAGGCATTAAAAACCATGGATTTCGATGCATCGAGTTCATGCAAGATAAAATGTATAATAACGTCAAAAAAAGAAAAAAATGGAATCTGGACTGTACTTAAATAACAGAATTTCCAAGAAAATGCGGGTACGATTTATATTAGTTCTTCGAATCTTTTTACTGCATTAATATTCGACTCATAGTTATAGTTATAATTTTATATAAAATTTTTAAAAATAAATTTTATTATCCATTCGTTGCGCGCGAAGAATAAATTCTTCGCAGAAAAAGACGCTCGATATCCACGTCTTTAACTAGATTTATAGAAATTTATGATTGTACGTGGTACAGTGTAATCATCCCGAGAAAGATCTGGATTTATTGTTTTAAGACGTCTCTTCAAAGCGATAAAAAAAAAATAATAAATTATTTTTATCCAGCTTCTTTTCTGGACTGGACTGGACTGGCGAGAAATAGATAGCCAAGTTGAAAAAAGATGAGCTCCTGAGAGGATGAAAGAGCTTGTTTTTGGTTTCACTTAAGCTATCTTCGCTTCGAAAATGTGACGCGAATTATACGCGTTTCGCATCGTCCAAAGCAAAAAATATCCTGCAGTGGAAAATAAGAAAAAAGTTGATTCATGGAAATGAATGACATAACTTGATGCGCACGTGCATTACGTGACCTTACACTTCGATCGCGTGCTGCGAGTTAATTCTTTGGAATCTGATTAACGTAACACGCGTAAAATATTCTATTGGAACGCACGGAAAGTTTTCCGTTCAATGACATCAATGATTCAAGGATGAAGTAATTCGATTAAAAGCAAATATTAAAATATTTTTATTCAACTAATTAATTATAATATTAAAACATTAGCATATACTTTTGGGCTTAAGCATAGCTAAAATAATCTCTAACCAGCTATAATATTGTGATTAAAATTTTACGATTCGATAAATCCCGGTATAGGATAAAAAAATATTACATTTATTACAATTTATTTTATAAAATATAATTATTCAAAAATGTTTTTTACTTAAAGTATATTAGATTTCTGAAGGTTAATCCTATTTTAGTGCGTGCTTTAATGCAACAAATGTTTCTTTCAGGTATAAAATATAAAAAGAAAAGAAAAGAATATTTTTTTTTTTGTTTCTAATAGAAGAGCATTTCCATATTGAAAAATCAAAATTTCAAAATTAAACAAGAGATACATAAAGAGTTTTAACACGATAAAACGATTAACGTCATCATCATGGTATCGTAATATGTATTCGTCGAATTCATCACGCAGGAATTTCTGGGCCGGCACGCAAGCTCTCACAATTCGAGCCAAAGGAGTTACCCTGGATGAACGGGTTTCTTCGTGAAGAACGACTTAATTCTAGGGTCACGATACCTGAGATACCATTCGGGGATCGCAGGTCAGATTTCGCGTACTGTGCTCAAAGCGGCTGTGAACAAAGAATTCTGGCTCAACAAGCTGCAATTCAGGATTTGATTCCAAAACTCTTTAAATTTCCCCGATAGCTACGATATATCTTTAGTTTAAAAGCACGTACAACATAAAAAAAAAAAAAATTTTATTCTATCTTTTCTAAAAGCCGATACACGAGACATAATACCTTTCTTTTAAAGAAGATGATTTCAAAGCAAAATTGTTCGCAACCGTAAATAATCAGCGAGCATTACTAATCGTAGAAAAATTTAAATCGCTTGATATTTTCTGAAAGCTTATTAAAGCGTGAATCGTCAGATAAAGATATACGATTAATTTTTAACTTTACTCCGAGGAGCATAGCGCATTTTTAATAGGATAATAGTGATAATAATCTCCTGTAATTCATTCCGGGCGTTTATGCATTGTCCTGGAAAGAACGAGAGCGTGAAATTGCACGCGACGTATAAAATGTAGTGTAGAAGCGAAGAATTACGGATCTAAGTGCAGCATGGGTTGCATCCGCGACGGATTGGATAATGAATCTCACGTGAGATCTCACGAACTGGCACACACGAGGAGGAAGGAGAGCGGGATACAATGACAATAGATGATAATGACAACGGCGGCCAAAGGAATGTGGATGGCGCGCTGTTATCTCGCGAAACGACATTATTGTTTCATTACCGCCACTTGAATACAAATCGACCTTAATCGGTGGACAGCGTAAGACTCTAATTGCAATTCCGAAAGCAAGCTACCGCGTCAGTACGGAAAACGGCGAGCGAGATAAGGCAATTGCGGCGTATACTAATTAAAACGAATCCTTAAATAAACACGACGGCCAACATTTCCGCTGAAAAATAAGCCCAGATTATTACAAATAGATTATCGAAATAAATTAGCGAAAAAATAATTCACGAGAGAAACATATTTTGATATCATTTTATTATTGACAGTTATTGCGTATTCAACGTTATTTCATTATTTAATATACAATATTATTTAATATTGTTGTATTGTAAATTATATGCCCGTGTATAATTAAAAAAGTGATTATGATAAAAAGTTAAACGTCATATTATGAAATGACATTGCCATATTGATCGCCCGATGTGAAATATCAAGACATTTAACTTATATTTCGACATGAGACACATCTCATCGCGTACAATGAAGTCAATCAAACTCAATCCGATATGCATATAACGCATATAACGCATCTCGTTAATAAATGATCGATAAATTAAGTTTGGTGTGTGTAAACAACAGCCCGGTCGCTGTTGAAATAATATTCAGTAGATACAATGAAATATTCATATATCTAAGATAATAAGATTACTAAATTTAATTTCCCAACTATATAGGTTTATTTAGCTCGATTGCGATTTTGCGCTCAAACCCCTGAACATATGGGACACACTTGTTACGCACTGTCTCTTAACAATATTCATTCTTTAACCATTGCAATATTGATTGATTGATGCTGCGGAAATATATATCGTAAAAAGAAAAGTTTCCCATTTATCTCACAGTCTCTCGAATAAAAATTGATTGAAAAAAAGTTAGTTAATTTAAAATTACTTAGAACTACTTTGTTCCCCACCCGGATGCATCGATATTATAGTTTACATTACGTACACTGTAATATCGAATGCATCCGGATCGGAACAGAGCCAGAGTGTAATTAATGCTGATAATAAAATAATAAAAAAAAAAAAAAAAAAAACTAAAAGAAATCTAAATATCAATTGACTAATTCCGTAATAATGATATGAAATAATATCTAATAAAAACTCTCTGCTTTTTTTCCCAACAAGGAGTAATGGAAATTGAGAAAGAAAATTAAGAAATGTCGATTTAACGAATTAACATTTTCTCCGCTGAAATCATACTAGGTAGGTAGATAAACAGAAACATTAATGTGGATTCGTTAGAGGTAAAAGTTTCATCGAAATAATTGAGTTTCACTAAATAATTGGCATTCCAATTAGAATGGATAAATAGAATGAAGGTCTTTATGCGCCTAATCGAAATTATTTCTATTCGATACATTAAACGAGTCGTAGCACAAAACTTCAATATCACGGTCTTATGATCACGTAATACGATATGAGATCGTATCTAAGATACACTTACCTCTAATCGCGTATAAGCATGTCACGTGTGAAATTATTCATTAGCTCCGCTCTAAATATTTAATCGAATCCAGATTATAATCGAAACTTGCCACATGCGACATCGATGAGAAAGAAAAGCGAAAGGATATTTTCGAATCTCCCGATTTATGAAACTTATCATATCTCGTCACTTAGACTCGAATATCTAATTAACTGCAGCTGTATTAAAAAAAAAAAAAAGCGTCAAAAATAGATAAGACATCTGTCATGGAGAATGCCTTTAAACATTTAATCCTGACCCTTCGTAGATTATTCAGACTTGTTTCCACCATTTTTATTTTTATCCTCAATTCGCCGTTATTATCGCACATTTGTCCCATCTCTTTTAGACGACTTTAATTTTTTATCGACAACAAAGCATACCTAGGTGACCTAGTTTTTTATAGAATCACATTAAAAACAACGAACTTTTAATCATTTATTTATTACTCGATATATATTTGATCTAACCGGCTTGATTTTTATCATTTTGATTCACGCATGTTTTTACGCGCCATATACATTTCATCATTTTATATTTTTTAATTTAAACTTAAATTTAAGTTCTAATATCTATATTTAATCCCGCGTGCAACCAAATCCTATTGCAATATCGAGTTGGAACAATCGTAGCAATTAAACCTAAAAAGCAAACGATATTAGAGATTGCACGCAGAGTGTGAAATTAAGGCCGATGTAGGATTTATAGCGGCTCTACTGCCCGAACTTCCAGGATGAGCATCCGTCATGCAGGATGACTGGATAGAAGAAACCATGTACAGACACAAGTTAAGAGAGAAATAGCGTAGGCCTACGCGCACGAGCAATTGACATTCTCATTACTGGATAATACAGGAAAAGGCTTTGTGCGGGTCGGCGCGCGAGTTTCCGTTTGACATTTCGCGGCGCGCGCGAAATTCCCATGCCACGTTCCTAGTGCAAACCTGGATTAAAAGAACAGACGCGGAACATCGCGATAAACCACCAAACTCGAACAACAAATTGCGGCGTGTATACCAGCCCCACTCTTGAATTTCTGTCTAAAATCGCGTGGTGTTTTATTGTAACTGTACGAAAATTTAAATACTTTAATCTTTCGTTCGAGTTCAAAGGAAACTTGAGAGGGAACACTCATGGACAAATCGGAGATTAATTCCGAGCAGATGTTTCTGGCAAAACAATATAGACAGATGCCAGTTGTAATGCATATATATTTATAATGAGTTATAAAGATAAATATACTTTATCTTCGGTTTATTTCTCTTTCATTTCTAATGCAGATTCAACTTATTTAAAAGACAAGTTTTTTAATCTTTTTTATTTCGTCCGTACGTGATATCTCTTTCTCTTTTTTTTTTCATTATATCATAATAATATTTTTATAAATCGAATTATAATTTTATTCAAGTCAATACCTAAGATATTTGAAATACTGAAGAAAAAGATCCAACTGACTCATTTTTCGTCAAGTGATCAGTATTATTGATAACGAGTCCATTTCATAAGATTGACCTTGTTGAACAAACAGTAATATATTTTTCTTATCTAATACGTATCTTTCGAAACACACGTTAGAGATACCAGATACACAATAATCTGCTGTATGTGTTGTACAATTATATTAACATATTTATATTATCAAAGTCTATTACGAGATGACCTAAAAATAACACTAACACTTGGATCTTAAAAACATTTTCTTCGAAACAAACCTTTATTTCTTGCCGCGAAAATATTAAAATGGATTATGTATGAATATATATATCGATATATTTAACTCACGGTACTGTCTACATTCCAAGTAGAGTGGGTGGTACTTACCTAAAACAAAAAAAAAGATTTTTTTTATTAGTCACAAGTCTTCTTAGAAAAAGTTGTAGTAAAATATTAAAAATATCTGTGAATTACAGAAATCTGATCAGATTTTTATATAGTTCTAAATATAACGAAATTTTTATTAATTTTTATTAATTTTTTTACAATATTTACTAGTATAAATTTACATTTTATATATTATATTTTAATTATATATGTATACGTATTTTATTTTATATTCTAATTAATTTTTATATTATAATTAATTTTATTCGTATTACATTTCTTATATTTATATGTTATTAACATTGAGTTGAATATAATTTATTGTTCCCGGTGATGTGGTTCGTAAATTTTTATCTAAATTAATAAATCCCAAAATAAATCAGAAAATATTTTAATTGAATTGTACGAGCAATATTTTGATTTTCTAAAGTGATTAACGCAGTGTGTTATCACGAAAGATAATTCACGGCTGTAATAAGACAACATTTGTGCCATGTGTCCGCGTCCATGGAATGGAAATTAGATTCATTTGCACATGCGATTCCTCCTCTCTCAGTTTTCAACACAGAATCGATATCCACAGTATCTCGTTATATGTATTTCATGATGCAGCAACTCTCATATAAGTTCGTGAAAATATGTGTAGTATGTGTACAAGTTTCATGTTTTTTCTCATGTTTAAAAAGACTATCTCTTATGACAGACCGTCCATCGTATCGTCAAGTTGCTTAATAGCATTCGTTATCGACTATAGATACTTACAAAAACATTAGATATCTTTAGAAATTCTATTTACATAATCTTTAATATTTTATTTATGTCTTTATCTTAAAATGATAACGTAACGATAACGTTTTCGGAAGAATGCAAAAGTAATTACTAAAAATATTTAATGTAGTCAAAATAGGTAAAAGAATCAATAATAATTTATTATATTTTATTTTAAGGAGCGATAGATTTCTTTTTAAATATTGAGTATTGAAATACAATAGTGTATAAATATAGCTCTAAAAATACAGTATTGGTAGTATACAATATGTGACGATGTCATAAAATGTCACTTATTTGCCCGGAAATATTTCATTAAAATTAAGTTGAAACGTGTTGCACTAAAGTGCTTCGAATTTTTATTCACGGCGCGTTACAAATACAGCGTTATAAAAAGATATTAAACGCTACATTTTTATACAGAACGCGATCCGGATTGGCGCGCTGCTTTTCCATAGGTAGCAGCTGCAGACGAAAGGAATAGGAAATCTCGTAAATTACATTTGCGATTTAATATCGGGATACCTATAAATCTTCGTAACAGTACACGACGTACTCCCGACAGAATAATGGTGAAGAACGTCTCTCCGTTGGATTTCTTAACTCGTCCCAAGTTAAGGCCATGCCGTACAATAACTCGGCGAAAAAAAAAAAAAAGAAAAGAAAAAAAAAGCCTAATTTTTGCAAAGAATGTAGCAAGAATTGATCAGTCAAGCAGATAAGAGTCGCTATTTAGTGGAGTTAAAAAAAAAAAATAATCTCATTTGCATCATGTTTTACAAGTGCTATCGCAAAAAAAGTGCGGCATTTTAAAAATGCGCATTCATCAAAAGCATTCGTTCTAATAATGACAATTCTCAATAATTGTTTTATCTGCGAAGCACACCCAACTTGAGACTCTTAAGATTCTTATATATACATATCTCTTCGAGTACTACTAAATATAAATATAGCTCTAAAAATTGTCGGCGAATAAAAAATATTAATATTAAACTGCAAGAAAAATCATCGGATATTTTTATATAGCCAGCTGCGAAATATCGAAAACATGAAAGACGATCAGATAGCCTCGCGAATGACCCCACTCATTATCTATCTCGAAAAGCGCATTTGACGCAACTGACGAATGTACAGGCTATTTCTTTGAAATATTCTTGAGTTCTCTTTTCTCCGTATCTCTGCCGACAGATGTGACAGCGTCGCGCCGCTGCTGCCGCAAGAAGAAAAATAACGGCGCGAGAAGAAACTGCGAAAAAGGAAGTTCCTCCGCTCCGAGAGATCGATACTCGCACAGGCTCGCGGGCATTATCGTCCTCGATGCCGCGGAAAGTCTCTCGTGAAAAACGCGCGAAAATAAATGAAAATATAAGAATTAAGACGGGAGAATAATAAACACCATCGACCTGCCGGCTTTTCATTTTGCATGTTGCGAGATGCACGAGAGAAAGGACGAGTATTATCTGTCTCGACCGCGGCATCATCATTCGAATCGCGCTTCAACGAAGCAAATATCGAGTTTAACGAGTTTTGCGGAACTTCGGCGATCACCAGATAAACCCATTAGGCGCCAGAGAAACTTCGAAGTATCGGAAAGTATCGTCGTCGGTGTTAGGATGCAGTCAGTCATAATGCAAACAACGTTGTTATCTTCGATCCACTGCTGACGTAGAAAGTAATTCGAAATGAGCGCGCCGTCTTTGTGCAAGCCACATTACACGCTTTGATAAAAATTTCGAGGCAAATATAAAGGGAAAATACGATATTATAAAAATTATATAAAAATCGTCTCACGCAAAGAGATCGCGCAAGCCGAGTTTCGAGAACGGTTTAGGAACACGTAAGAACATGCTTCTATAAAGCACTCCAAAGTTCAAAGAGAGAGAGAAAGCCGCTTTTGTCTATGTAAAGAGTACTTTCGAGTAAGTGTAAAGATATACAACCCATGCCTCGATTTATTGAGAATTCAAAAGTTTTGGATATAGCTAATACGAAGCGCATGGAACGAAAATCATTCCGACAAAAGTTTGATTCGAAAATTCGTAGATCATCGTAAGCGATCGTCGCGAATAAAAAGTACTTGCGTAGTTTTAGAGAGAAAAAAAAGAAAAAAAAAAAATACAAACGTGTGTATCGAAAAATTTGGCCGCCAGGAGTCGTCTAAATTCGCGAAAGAGGAAAGATGTAAAGACTAGGAACGACGAGGATGATTCTGCAGAGGACAGAAGGGAAGAATATCCCCGCAGGGGGAGAGGGGAGAATGCGCAGCATGTGTGGGCGGCAACGACGGAGATGATGAGGGGCAAGAAGGGATTGTCGAAAGGGGAACGATGGGGCGCGTGGGTGAGTCCCGGAGCGTCCCTTTCCCCCCCTCCCCTCCCCCGTTCCCCTCTCCCATCCCCCCTTCCCCATCGAATGACTTAAAGAGACGCTGCGACTATCCCGGACCGATCGATATCCGCAGCAGCCAGCAGCGGCTACGCGACACGTCGCCCCGTCAGCACGGACTTTCCCCGGAATTTTCCTTCGGCGATCAGAGATGAACGTTGTTCGAATAACTTTCTATCTGTGTAAAATTTAATTCCGTATTATTTGTCGCTCGTTATTTATTATTTTTCTTCTTTTCTCATTTGCCATCGACAATTTTAACAATTTTGCCATCGACAATTTTGAACGATATATCCTGCAAAATTCTTGATCTAAACTTTTGATAGAAAAAATACGGGATACATATATTTGTAAATATTATACGTTTTCTCCAAATTAAAAACATCTAGATTTTGTTAAAGTAAATTTTAATATCTGACATCTGAATTTTTATTTCTACAATATCTCTCTTGATGTCGAAATATTTTAGAATACTCATCGAGCAAATGTTAAATAAAATCGATCTATACAGGTAAGAGATTTTCTTTATAGATTAGATAGGAATAAAAAATTGCTCGACATTCTGAGGTTGAAGTGAAGATATCGAGATTTTTATGTCACGTAATCGCGTGCTCTTATAGGAAAGATTATATTAGACATAAGATCCTCTTAGAAAAATCTGTCATAATATTAATGGACAGGCAACTGACTCTATTATATCATGCATGAAATAATGGATGCGTAATATTTTTACTTTGAAATTGTACCATCGGTTTTCTCACAAAAGTGACAAAATGTGAAAATATTATTTAAAATATTGTAAATATAATTATAAACTTTGATAGTTTAAAATTTTATTAAGGCATTAGTTCTTCTAACATGCTAAAATATTTATGCGTAACTTAAAAAATTAATCTAAACTTAACGTCTTCCGCCATCCATGTTGATTTCTGACATTATCAAAGCGACTTTTGACATTAAGAGCGAACTATTAAGCTGGTTATCATATAAAGCAAGGAGAACAAAGTTCGAAAAAAAAAAAAGAGTAATAGATATTACGTTTAATTTAAACGCGAAGGACAGTGCAGAAGTGAATTAATCATAGTAAGAAATAGAAATTCAGATTTTATTGGATTTATTTGCAGAATACGAATAGAGAACAGGATTTCTCGAGACGATCAGGACGAGTCGCCTCCTTCCATCGATTCAGATCAGCGCGAGAGAATTTCTATTCAGTTGAACGAAAGGAGAGAAGAAGAGGATTACATGGCGACGTGCCCGACGGTGCACCATGCACTTTCTGCAAAGATGAAAATTTAAGGAGCATTTTGCCTCTCAATTTAATTACAGAGCACTATGCAAAAATATCAACTGCAATTTAAAAGGTTCGTTCGAGTGTTGCGAATAAGACCTGCTTAGAAATCACGAGTAGAAGGATATCTGTAATTGAGGCTACTATGAAATAGTCATATGACATGTTTACAGGCGAAATGTGAAGTTCGGCAAGAAAATAATGGGTTAACGAACGACGATGTTGTTTAACGCAGAAGGAAAATGAAACTCGGCTATAATTATTGCATAGGAAAGGCGAGAGGATTGTGAATCGCGCTAACGGCATCACTTTGTTTCTTTCCATAGAATTGTGTTACATTACCGCGAAAATCTAGATTTCTCTCCGTTTGCAACTCGTAAGTCGACCGCGACTTAATCGTCATTCAATCCCAACTTTGAGAACTCAATTCATACTTTGCTACGTGACACATTCGAAAAAACTGACCTATACGAGAGCAAAATATCTATAGCTGCAAATATTAAATTTCTTTTTAATATCTCCATTGTTGCAAAAATTCTTCATTATCGTGATAAAAAAAAAAAAAAATAATAATCTTTCACAATTAAAATTCATTTTGAATCTCGACAAATGCGCTGCGCACAGTAATGTATCCTTTATTAAAATGAAATTAATTGGCATCTATTCTTTCATAAATAAATACCATGTGTTGTGTGCACAAGTGTTTTATTAAATTTTTCTATTATTCGTTCCTGAAATTCCCGTGTGTTATGCGCCATAATAAATTTATGCATTGAAATATCTGGCACGATATCAAGCGCTTAAAAATTTTACGCCGCCCTTACCAAAGTCATGCTATAGTAAAATTGAACGCATCGAAGCGAGTAAGAATTTCGGAATTTTGGAAGATCACGATTTTAAGCTCACAGCTGTCACGATATTGGACGAGTGAGCAAGAGACCCAACTCACAGTTGGCATCCGTAACGTTTACACGTTACAAAGCATTCCTGTCGAAATGTAAAATGCAAATCTGTAAAGATAGAGAGATATGCAGAGGAAGAGAGAGAGAGAGAGAGAGAGAGAGAGAGAGAGAGAGAGAGAGAGAGAGAGAGAGAGAGAGAGAGAAAGATGATTGACAATAGGAGAAACAAAACGATCGAAATTTTCTTTGTAGATACGTCGCAAGTTTCGTCTACTACGTCCCATTTGTGCAACTTGACGAGTTACACAAATTACTTCATGCGTGAAGTGCAAGTTAAACTTGCATACGATACGGGAAGCGTAAGAAACTTCAAGAAATTTCTAACACGCACGAAGAGGACACAAAGCGTGTGCAACGCAGAAAATCGCTTTCGACTGCATTCTTAGAAAGATTATGCAGGTTCTCGATATCTTTTGTGTATATCTTTTGTGATACCCTTTATGACCAGCTGAGAGGAAAGCTGCAATAAACGTAAGTCGTAAATACTTGTCATAAGATGCACAAGTGGCGTATTTCAGAAAAACTTGCAAATATCTAAAAATTCATGTAAAAAAAAAAAAAAAAAAATATTAAAACACTTAATCCTTTAAAATAATCTTTGTAAATTTTAAAATTGACATAAATGTAAAAAAAGAAATTTCTACGTTCGCACACACAAATCTCTAAAAATTTAAGAGGAAAAAGATTTTTCATTTGATACATTTCTATTTTTTAAGACAAACGAGTTACTTAAATTCATTATTTAAGTAACTCGGTAATAATAGAAAATGTATATACTACTGATTGTGAGTTTTGTTAATATGACTTGCGCTAAATTCTTATTCGTTATGATGTCTGAAAAGTGTCGAAAAATGTATGTTAAGAAGAAATATACGCGCGTGCTTTTACAGCTACGTTGTTTATGCGACGTTACTGAGAATTCATATCACGAATAACTCATGAGATTATTGTATCCTGAGCAAAGATCACGGGTGCAATGAAATTATCACAAAACAATAATTATATATGATTATTGACAATTTAAATCGCTGGTGCAAAGATCGCATTAATGAAAACACACTGAAGCCTGTGTTCCACATCGACGGAGATAAATTTATCGGATAAATATATTTGTTGTTTGCATAGCGACGCGTAGATGAAACTAAGAAAAGAAATACAAATTATTTTGTCTTGATAATAAAATGTTGATAATAATATAAACAGGATTGAAAAATAGTTCAAAAAATCTTTAAAAGTGTTGCAACTTTATTCTAGAAATCTAGTTTCATTGTAAAAAAAATTATATTTACATATACTATCATACATGAGAGATAATATATTTTTTCATATTTTATTAAATATATATATATATCTTGTGTTTAATATTGAATAAATTATCATTGCGCAGCTTCATTAAATATGTATAAAGTGTAAGAGAGAATAAAAAAATTTTGATTTATATTAAAAAGCTGAAGCACATTTAATACTTTACAGCCAATCTATTGTAATCATTATCCATGTATTACAATTAAAGCTTTAGTTAAAGCTAAAGAGTCGATTTATCTCCGAGATGGCTTCGAGTGCTATCCCCACCAAAATGAAATACGTTGAGAACTTTTGCAGTACCTTCGCAGTATATTAAAAAATTCCTGATTTCTCTCTCCGCGCAATGGAACGCCTTCCATTATTCATTGCGAATCGAATCGACATTAAGAAATTCCTAATATCGAGCATACCGCGCACTTTCCGATTCGTTTATCCATAGCAACGAGTCGAATACTAAAGATTGATGCTTATTAAATATCCATCTATTACATATGTCGGGATCACAAAATTGCAGAAAATTATTCGACACGTACTTTGAAACAAAAATCAAAATTCTACTTTTGCATTCCGAATCAAATCAACATTACGAAATTTTTAATATCAAATATATAATATCTCTCGGTTCATTCATCCGTAATAATAATTTGAATACAATTTGACGAATATTAAAAATCGATTTATTACGTAAAATCAGAATCACATGCAGGAAATTCTGGAAAATATAGAAATTTCTGAATAATATATTTAATACATGTATATTTAAAAACAAAAATCAGTGTCAACAGAAGTTTGTGCGAAACGTCAAGATTTCTGTACAAATAATTGTTATCAATTTCAAATTCTTGCCAAATGACGCATTTAATTCGAAGATTCAGCGTGTTATAAATGGAAAAAGAGGAAAGAATTCAAAGTCATAAGTATCGCAAAATAGCAAATTTCATTGGAACGTTGCCAGGCATTTCTGGCGAATCTGGTGCTTTAAGTACCCAGCCGGACGATCATAAGAATTTCGCGAGAACAGAAAAATTCAGTATGTATGCCCTTTAAGGACGTATAGATGGATCTACCACGTTCTGATGATATGACCATCTTAGATGTCATTATCAAAAATATTTTGATAAATATAAAAAAATAGATTTTTATTTGATTAAAATTTTATATAAAATCTGATCGTAAAGAAATTTCAACGTCAAAAATTAAAGATGTTAGATTTAATCTTGTTTATTAATTGCAAAGATGATTAGAATCGCAAAACCGCAAATATGTTAACTTCATCATTCTGTTAACATCATTCTTCAATATCAGCAGAAGATGAATAATATGTGTTTTAAGAGTTCGAAAATACCAATCAAACAAATTTCATTTCGCATTTCTCTCGTAATGAAAAGTAGCTAAAAGTTACCAAGACGTTTTTTCAAACAAATTTATGGCCAAAATATCGATTGTGTGTAATAATCTAAATGTGATCAAAAGAGCTAACAAATATAGTTACCGCTTATGAATATATACAATTATACATATAAATAATGAAGTATATCAATAATTATATTTCAATAATTATCAATTATAAATGACTTTATTTCCAATTATCTAAAGTGTGTATGTGTGTGCGTGTGTGTGTGTAATTTAATATAATTCATGCAATTATTTAATTAAAATTGTAGATTGTCTCATCGAAAATAAATGTAGGTAAAATTTAATATCTAAGGGCGATAAAATTAATCGTGAAATTGGAAGTTAAAATTATCCCCTAAATTATTCCCTAAATTCAACATCCTCTTTCGATTACGTCACAGACAATTCGATAATAACTCACTGACTATGAGATGAGCTAAAAATATGGTAATTGTGCATATCCGCTCTACTAATGGCATTTCAATTAGGACGAAATGATCGACGCAAGTGCGAAACCATAAATTACAACCGGTGATCCGCAATAAATCGTTCGACAAGAATGCGGTTATGCATTTTTCGAGTTCCGCATTTTCTCCCTTTAGATAATCTCGAGTAGAGATAAAAGTTGGAAGAAAATCTCTCACCGCGCGAAGCCAGCAGCCCTCGTTTCCTTTCTGATCTAAGTCTCGACCTTGTCGCCGATTCTCGAACCGGTCCGTGCTTTCGAAAATTATGGTACGATAGACACGGCAAATACCAGCTTCCCAAAATCTTCGCTACCACGGAGTGTCGGGACGATTTATCTTCGCCAGAGTTCCGTCCAAGTTTCCCCGTCGGTTCACCGCGAGAAACACGATATTGAATATGCCGTTGCACTGAGATACAGCCGATTATACGCGACAACAAATGTACTGGCAACGCATCCACTTAATCTTCGAAATTATGGGAAACGCGACGATGCGAATTATGGCGAGTAAATAACGCGGCTTACAACACAAACTTTGCATAGCAAGTTTCGGACACAAAGCACTAGAAGAGAAATGACCATTTTACGATATAAGCGTGTCTATGACATATCGGTAAAAATTTATGTAACACATACCGTCTTATAAATATTTTTATGTATACTTTGCAATTCAATTTTATCATTAAAATTTATTATTATTAAAAAAAAATTGATTTCCCTCTATCACTTTTTTTTTTTATTATAATATTCTGCTTTTCAATTTATGTTATGTATTTAATTATGATACAATTTTTTATTCAACTTTTTATGTTACTATAAAATATTCCAAATTATACTATATAAATAAATTATTTCAATAAACATTAATTTTAATAAACCAAAATGACTTCTTGTATAACAGTAGCGGCCGCGTAGCTAGAAAAAAAGACGATATATTTCATCTATTGTCCATATTCATAAATATCACGCGTTAATCTGCGTGTCCAAATTTAACTGTAGATGTCATATGTCACACTGTACGCAAAAAGCACGCGCGCATCAGGCTAACTTCGCTTGTTCCGCTTGTGATAAACTTCTTCCAACAATACTCGCTAATGATTCTATTTTAATTCTGCAGAAATTAATTTCAAACATTTAATATTTGCTGGTTTACATTTCGCATCAAACACTACAACGTAATTGCAATTAAAATTTATTTATTTAAGTAGAATTAAAAAATTTTTTAATCCTCCAAAAATAAATATAAAAATTGACAGAGAAAATATCGAGCACACAAACAAAAATAATGTGATATTAAAAAAAAAACTTGTTAAAAAAAAATTTGTTAAAAGTTTAATATAATTAATTGATATTTTTAAACTAGCTAACGATTTAAACTAACTCTATTTAATATCCGGCTAAACATACATCTACATGAAAACTTTGTATATATTAGTGTTTACAGATAAAATTTTATTTTTATTATTATTTTATTTTATTAATAAAATCTAATACGTACGAAACGCTTAATTGGCAATTACATCGAAGAGAATCTATATTGCCCATTTATCATTACGTCAAATTCGAAAAAAAAAAAAAAAGGAAACAAAAAACAAATTTTAGCCAATTTAATTTAATTTGCACGATAAAAAACAACGTATTCTCTTACGAAAATCTTTAATTTTCTCACTATGTCTGTATCTGTAAATGTTAATTTTCAACGCGCATATTCGCATGAAAAACAATGGGAGACATGCAAAAAAAACCTTGACACGTATTTATCGCGAAGGTTAACGATGCTAAAACGTAGTTTGAGCCTAAAGTGAAACTTCCTTCCATTTTACACGCGCACAACCCAACGATCATGCTCTCAGTCCACACGGACATTGGTATTACATCATTGGGAGCAACGCAAACAGCGATTTCTGGCCAGCGAGTCTTGCTTCGATCAGACAAGACGGTTAAAGACTACGAAATATTATGAAACCATGATCGAAAATCACAATCTGTTGTTCGGCACGATAGAAATTATTCATTCTCGCTCGAGGCGAAAAAAATTCAGTTCGAGAACAATTGCACGTTTACGACAAAAGCAGCTGGATATGAATAAAATATCGGTTATGAGGAGTAATTAAAACAGGCGTGATGAATATCAAATATAACATCATGCACTTATTATTATTTTGAAAACTCCAACTTATTTCAAGTATAATATAGTTATAGTTTTGGATGCCATACATTTTTTGAAAACAGGTAAAATTTCAAAATTTTGTCGGATGTTGCAATACTATAAATTCATGTCTCGATGTAATGTAATTTTTATTTTAATAAAATCATTGTAAGCTTTTTAATAAACCGGAATGTATTAACATTGTTTAGTTGAATCGACCGCATATGCTTATTATAGCTTCAAACGAGAATGTGTTCTTTGTTCACAGAGAGATCGAGAGTGCCTCTTCAACGTTATCTTGCAAGTAAAAATTAATCGTTATTTTCAAGATCTTACACTGCGAAATTTTAATCGTGTAAAATTTCCCGGAGCAAAGTGATATATATATATGTATGTATTGAGAAAAATATTTCGAAAATATTTTTGAACATTAATAAAATAAAACTAATTGCAAAAGTTACGATTATATAAGAGTTTAATGAAAGAATGTTTACATCCATTTTATTTTGGCAATACTATTGTCTTGTTATATTCAAATCAATCATTGGTGAGAAAGATATGTAAAACAGAATGCATTTTTAAAAAAGTTCAAGAGTTCTCGCACACGTGACATTTAATGCATGCAAAATGTTTCGTATGCTTTCGCGGAATAAGATCCTATTAAATAAGTTTGATTTGAGTACACGTGAAGCGAATAGTATCGCGTTAAAAAAGGGGAAAAGAGACACATTAATTTTACATACATATAAGCAACGTTAACAAAAAATTAGAATATTATAAACTTTAAAAAGCAAATTAAAATTAAGAAGAAAATTAATCAAGAATTAGATAAAAATTAAGTACAATGCTTTTATTAAATAAAAGAATTTTTCAAAGAAGTATCAAAAATGATAAAAATTGCAGAAGACACATGTTTAATTTTAATAAAGAGATAATGATAAAGAATGATACTTTTCTTTGTCAAGAAAAACAAACAGAAACGTAGTGAAGTGCGTCACACACATTTTATACGTGCACTGCAAGCGAATATCAAATATAATATGAGATCTTGAATAGTCAAAGAAAAAAGATACTCTTAATGTGTAAGCATGCGATATGAATATCGTTCACAAGGCAATATTCGTGGCAAGACAAGTAAATAAAAAAATAAATAAATATCCATTTTTAAAGTCATCAAATCAAAAGGAATATTTTCAGTTTGCTAATTTATAGCGCATTATACACAAAAATTATTAGATTAATATTAATAAAATTTAAAACAAAAAATTTAAAAACAAGGTAGAGAGAGAGAGAGAGAGAGAGAGAGACGTGCTATTTATATATAATTATATTTAATTTTGGAAAATATTCAAAACCAAGTATTAATTTATGTCAGATTTATATTTATTTAAAAATCATGAGAATAATATTCAAGATATTTAAAAACATGCTAATTCAGAATATACTAAGTAATATATACTGGGCATTTTGGAAAGAAAAATGATTTCACCATGCGCGTATTTCTTCCCTCATGTAGCACTATTATTTTATAAAAATAATTTCATCATATAATTTCATTTTTCTGTCAGAAAAATGCAATGTATATAGAAAATATTGCCGCTCTGTGAAGAAATAATCCCTTTGAATCTCGTATCTGTGCTTTTATAAGGAGCACTGAAGAAAGGTTAAACGAAGATGTCGTTCAAAGTAAAGTATCGATGCTGGCTTGAAATAACTAGATCTGACCTATATTCTGAAATATGCACTAACAAAAAAAAAAAAAAAAAAAAAAAAAACTACACGCATGAAACATTGTACGAGGAAATAAACGCGACAATTGCAACGCGACGCTATACAACATATATCTCTTCCAAAAACTGCATGTCGGCATATCTATACGAAAGCAATACAGTGAGTTGTATGAAAATTGATCAAACGTGAAGCATCACCAACGCGAAAGCTAACATTCGAACGTACCACATCGAAGAAGAACAATTGACACTTGACCCACAAAACAATTTTTCACACAATAACGGTACCAACACCGTGTATGTACTTTTTCTCTCTCTCTCTCTCTCTTTCTCTTTCTCCTCTCTCTATCCACAATATAAAAATACTTTATTAAATTACATATCATCTAATTTTATTATCCCGCGACAGCTCTCTTCATGTAGTCAGCTATCAATTAAAATTTTATAAAATTTATGAACATTGAATTAGATAGCAAGTCATCAGGAAAAAAGAGTTAGCTGATTTTTATTATTTACATATATCAAGTATCAACACAGTTTTGCATTTTTGTAATGATAACGCGATCTTGTCGGAAATATAAATTTTCGTAAATTTATCAAAAGTAAAACTCTGGGATATATTTTCTCAGAATATAAATCTCCTTATTACATCATGCAAATATTCAGCAAGATACAATGATTTATTTGATAGCCAAGTCGATGCAAAATCTACTATCCGGGCGTATAATAATATATCATCTCTGACTTTAATCCAGTTTAATACTATGGACAATTTCAATCGGGTTATGTTCGAGTCGGTCGCAGGTAACGTGAGGATAAATCAAATCAACTGATCGATATATTCCACCTGATTCGCGGCTGTGTAAAACCGCCAATGAACCTGTAAGTATCCAGTGTGCAAAAAAAAAAAAATAAAAAATATATATCTACCGGCTAGGCTGCGTGACGCAACGAAATGTGAGAAAGCGACACAAGTGAGATACCAACACACGCACCTCGAGAATGGCGCGTAAAGGCAAACACGTGGTCGATTCTATCGGCGAAATAGAAAGGTATTGCGGAAGCGCGCGAGACACGCATTCTTAAATTATTATACTTTACGTTGTAAGATGTAGCACGTGCTAACATTTATCGCAGCCAATAAAATTAATCGATTACGCTTGCAACTAGCCAACCGTTGTCTGTCACACAAAGCGAAAGAAGTTTATTTTATTAGCGTAAAAGTTAAAAAAGGCAAAAAATCAAAACTGACAACATTTTGCATATTCGTAATGAAATAAAAATATATAACGAAAAATATACTGAATCATTTTCCAAGCGGCGAACGTGACGAAAAACCAAGTCACTCGAAAGACAAAGACGAAATGAAAGAATAAACAGAACTGGCAGCCCGCCGTGTTATGTATCGTTCGATGCAAACATTTCTCTTCACCTTCGCGACTTTATTTACTTTTCTAAGGTTGTAAAGAATTTTGCGATCTGCAAGATGTTTTCAGCGCGCGATATCGATCAGCGTCGTCTTTCCCAGATGGTTTGACCGTTAGGTAAGATACGAAGAGATACGACACAAGCAATCGAAAACATTCTTTTCCCTCCTCGACCCGAGAATGATCGGTAAGTTACAGTTTTGAATAGTCCTTCTCCTGATAAAATCAACACAGCGCGACCGAACGGCCTACCGAGGACAAGAAAGAAAAAGGTCAGCTTCACATTGTGAGCGAAATTCAATCCTCTACCGACGGTTGTGCGAACAAAGGAGAGGTCTACCTTTCGTGCGAGAGGCGCGGGGAACCATTCGTCGGCTTCGGGTCCGGAAAAGCCGGTATTCTTCGCTCCGTTTTAGAGCGTCTACCTGCGTGCTCTCCCTCTCTCTCTCTCTCTCTCTCAGAGAGATCTCAGAGAGAGAGAGAGAGAATATATATGTATATACGGAATATCGCATACAAAAATAACACGTAGTCTGAATAAAAGCTCGTATGTGAACGCGCGTTCTACGTTACCTTTGCTCAAATAAAAATTTTGGAACATCTGCGGTTATGTTTTTTTAAATAAAACGATAACAGAGAGAAAGAGATATATATATATATATATATATATATACACAAATAATTGCAAAAACTTTGTTGGAGATATATGGAAGAGAAAGTGGAATATTAACCTCGTTTATACTTGTGTATATATACTTTTATATATGTATAAATTATGTATTTTCCCCTATCTTTTTCTTTCCGTTTATATATTATATATATATTACAGACAATCAATTAAATATGTGTAAGTATAAAATTATGATCTAATATAAAATTTTATTTTAAGTAATAACGATTAAAAAAGCTCTCATTATATTACAAATCGTTTTATTTGTAATATATTACAGAAATAATTAAGTGCGTATTTAAATTATTATATTTTAATTTTCTTCTCTTAAGAAAATAATCAAGTTTATTTCATTAATGATTTTCTATTATATTATTGCTATATTATTGATATATTACTGCACGATTCTCGACATGCAAAGAATATTAATTTGTGTATGTGCGTGTACATATCTCGTTTTAAAGTACGGTAATAAAAAAAAATTCCAAAATTTTTATTTGTTTAATTTGAAATAATATTCTATTCTTTAAAACTATTCACGCATGATACCATTATAAATCAATTAATCATTCTTAAGATCCAGTGAATGAAGACTAATTTCAACTTTAAAGCGAATGACACTGCAATATTTTCTCACGAAAAACATGTTCTTAACGGTATGCCATCTGTTGAATAAACCAAATTTTTATTTTGCAACAACTGTCATTGATTTTTTTCGTCGAAAAATATCAGCGTCATCTAGGCTAACCCCGCTAATAATCTTAGAACATTATTTATGAAATATTATTTATTTAATTATCATATGTGCGATTAGAAGCAAGCAAGAGGCACGCGGGGCTATTTAACTTTCACTGGCTAACGCGCAGTGTCAAACGACAGAGCGTCTTTCTCGCCGTTGGGAGCATTTTCACGATTTCACGTTCATTTTCTCTAATACACGAGCCATGCGCCGTCGACGATCAAGGCGTCCCTCCGTCCGGCGTTGCTCCGAAAACGAGCAAGCCAGTAGAATAACGCTGTCTCGCTCTTTCCCAAGCTCCCTCATCTCCTTTCCCTTTCTCTTTACATACATACATATATACGCGCGCACGCACGCACACACACACACACATCTCTCTTTTTCTCTCTCTCTCTCTCTCTCTCTCCCCCTTTTTTTCATCAGTCTGTCTCTTTCGCTGTTCCTTTACAACACCAAGGCGAACATAACCTACAATAATGTAATTTCGGCTACGGAGGAATAAAGATTCACGCTGAAAGAGAGAGACAACGGAGCCAGCGATGCTCAAGGACATTTACCGCGTCGGACCGCTTTCAACGTTCACGCGATTTCGTGCGCGTTGGCGCAACGAAGAAGCAGCGAGAATCGAAGGGAAAGAGGAAAAAAAGGACGCGGAGGCTCCGGTGGAATAGACACGAACGGCGGATCGATGAAAGTCGTGCGTAGCATGACATATCGTGCCGATTCAAGAGAAGTCACATGTTTAAAGCTACGTGGAAAAAAAAAAAAAGCTAAAAATGTATACTACCAGTAATTATTTGTATGTTTCAGCGTAAGTCAAAGTAAGAGAGAACGATATTAAATTATGGAATGATCAACGCGCGAATATAAACGGATTCGAGTGTTATTTCAGAGTACAACTATTCGTCTGACGATCGCTTGGGTAAAGGGCATTATTCTTCCCGCCATTCTGCCCGATTGTTTCGCGATGAATCGCGCCGACGGATAGAGCGTGGTCCGTCGACCCGGCGCCTCCTATCGAACCGACATTCTCGAGAGGAGAGCTTTTCCTCGTCGCGAACGAGACAGGGGCGTAAGAATATATGTATGTATAGCGGTACGCGTTCGCTTATTTTCGGAGCATCGAGCGGAAGAGGAGAGTTGGAAGGAAAGAAAGACGCCTCGTACGTGTACAGCGTTAATTTTCATCGGCTATAAAATAATAAGGAAACACTTACAGGGTAGTACATCCCTTGCGGAGGAAGGAAAAACGCCCCAGAGCCCCACAGTTTGAGGCCGTTTTGCTCCACCGTTGTGTAAGAAAACAAATCCGTCACTCCGTACCGCCGCCTCCCCCACCTCCTCCACCACCGCCGCCTCTCTTCTACGCTGCCTGCTTATGCTCTTCCTCTCTCTCTACAGGCACACTCCTATCTCTCCTCCTTTCCGCGTTTAGGCACACTACTATGACGCGTTGTCCGTCGCGACGCCTCGTCCCTCCGTCGCAAAGATTGCTGTGGCACAAAAAAACGAGATCGACGCGACAACGACGCACGTCTGCCTCCTCCTAGATTCCCGCACTCACCGAAACGAGGTAGAAAATACACACGCGATAATACATACACGCACGCGCGCGCACGAGAATGGACCCACGCACCGGAATTAGCAGCGCACGAATCGTTGGAGCTTTGCTGCTAAAACGAGAATAGGACTACGGCGTTGTACTGGATACGCCCGCTGTTTTTCTGTCACCCTCTCTCTCTCTCTCTTTCTCTCCCTCTCTCTTTCTTTCTTTCTCACAGCGATGCTCCACGATATCGCCGCTTTCCTCTCGCGATCGCTCCGCGTTTTTGGCTCTGTCTCTGCCGACTTTTTACGATTCTGTATCTCCGCAACCGTCACTGTACGTGGTCCCGACGTGACTAACAACGATCCCGCTATCAACCGGCGCCATTGACCACTAGCGACACCACCAGGCACACCGATCTCAGCGCCGCCGCGCGGTCGCCTCCGCCTACTATTGCGAGACTCGAGCTCGATGTGGAGCCTATCTATGTGTGCGTGCGTACTTGTATGCATACGCGCGGTTAATCAAGCCCGGTGAGACTGTGCGACGCGATTGACTTAGGATTTACACTTGACGTTTCGGCAAACACATCCTCTTATTTATACATGCGCGCGTATACTGACGTCTTTATTTTCTAAGATACGACTACTATCTTGTTAAAAGCTTTTTGTCACCACATTCAAGACAATCGAGACTCTGCCTATGTGTTGTGTATACATATATTCTTTTGTATATATATGTATAATTTTTCTTCAACAAAATAATCTTACTTACAAAATAAAATTAGTCGTATGTGTGTTTCCTAAAAAATCTTCTCTCTTCTGTAAAAAGATATGACTTTTTTTCATATACTTAAAAAAAAAATAAACTATAATTGCATAATAAAAAAAGATATAATTGAGATTTGTACTTATGTAATTATTATTATTATAATGTTGATAATAATAATTGTGTTAGTAATAATAAGTATTAATAATAATAATAATAATAATCCTAAATATATAGTTGCCGCCAAAAATAACTATAATTGTAATAATAACTGTAATAAATTTTTTTCCTATAATTTACGCAACTCTAATTATATATATATTTCGTTAACTTTAATGTTTCTTTGCAGCAAAGAGTAAAAATGTTTAGATCTTTTTTTTAATGCGCAAAATCGATCTAAAATTCTTTGAAAGAAATACGTTCGTAGAGATACGGGAAGAGATAATCGGTTTCTCGCTTGCTTTCACAATTTTCTTGAAGCGAAGCAATTACACGGAATTGCGAAATTGTTCATCGCTCGTTATTCGTACTTCGCACTCACGTATCGCGTGCTCATTATTGTTTTTTTTTTTTTATTGCTCCATTCGTATAATATAAACGATACTTTTTCCCATCGTCTCTCCCGATAAGCACGCTTGCAATATGTATTCTTCGCTAACCTCGTCGTCGTCGACGTGCTGCGAAACATTTCAACGTAAGAAATATCGCGTCGATTGGATGATCCGTATCATCGCTCGCGCGAGTACGCATATCGTTAGATTCCATGCGTATAATCTCTGCAGATTATCTATCTAATGAAATTTCGAAATTTTACCAACTCTCCTAGCGATTTAAACTTTATAAAAGAGATATTTATCTTTCCACAAGACTATCAAAGATAATTAATTATACATATCCGACGTAGTTTCTAACTGTATTACTTTATGCTTTTCAGAAAATAATTTTGCTTTATACATACATGGATTATTACTTGAATTCTCTCGATAAATGTTGGAGAAAAGATTACAATATATATATATATATATATATTTTTTTTTTTTATCTAATAAATCATATCAAAAGCCATACATGTGTAAAAAGAATAGCAAAAATCACATGAAATATCGTATCGTATTTGTTGAAGAGCGATTAACTCTTTGGTAGACTAGTTGTACGTGCCTCGAGCTTTCGAGTGATAAGTTATCGATCGCGGTCTGTAATTATGACGGCGCTGACAAGCCCGAGTTACATCGTCGTCTAGAGGCGGCAAACTATTATTTCAGTCTCGTCGCGCGTTCGCCGCATTCGTCCGGTTCAATAAAGTCAACGAAAGTTCGTGGAACCGACTGACGAGCGGCAAAAGTTGGGCGGAAGAGCTGTCGGGGAGGAAGTTGCGAGAGAGACACAACGAAATCCCGTTCAATTTATCCCCCTGGAACGTGGCCAGGGATGGAATCCGCGGTGCACTGGGAGACGAATAATGTGAAAGGCGCGATATCGCGATGGTCCAGTCGCCGGCAATTACAATTTATAACGCTGCGGATGCGGAATGGAGCGCGGAACTTTTCTCGCCGAAATGTGGACGCATCCGTTATTATCAACCCAAATCCGCAAAATCTCGTAATACTGACAAATAGACACGCGCTCGTCGAAACGTGTTTAAAGAGACCTCCCAGTTCATTATGGTTTATCGCGAATCGATCGCCGGCGCTACCTCCTTATTCTGCGTTAACACCTTTTCCGATAACGAGCGATGATGAAGGAAATGAGGAAACGTATAAACGATAAGCCGCAAACGAACCGAGTAGTTGCGTACGCAAGAAGTAGCAAGTATTTCGCCGTTTATGGATCGTCTCGCGTATATGTATAGCTCGCGAGATATATATATATATATATATATATATATATATATATATATATATACACTACCGACAGTCAACCTGCGGGGTGATTCTCTCTCATGGGGGACGCAATCCCTCTTCAGATCACCATAGAAACCAAGAGATGGGACGAGAGGGGTGCAAAAGCTATAGTGCTTAGAATAACGCGGCAGAACGCCCTCCAGATGGAAAGAGATCTCGATGTACCTTCCCGTCGACGGCGTGATAGCTAGCGACGATGGAAATATAGAGATATTCCTCATCCACGGTATATATATTCACGGCGCATTTACCATCGATGACTATAAAACATATCGTGCGCACGATATCGAAGGAAATATCAAATAAATGCAGTTCACCGTAATGTCGAGTGATGAGCCACGACTAAAGTTCGTGCTTTCTCTGGAAGAAGATATACATATAAAAAGAGATCGATAAAAAAAGTTTGCAAATGTTACGAGAGAAAAAAAATTACGAAAAACTTCACGGATGTTGGTTATTCTCGTGCATTTTCAAATAGAACGATTATAAATAGAAGGTATTTTTCTCTTTCTCTCTCTCTCTCTCTCTCTACGCGGTTTGGATTTGAAACGATATATAATAAACATATAGTAAATATGCATAAATAGTTAATGTACGTAAACATATGTAAATATTTAATATATAATAAATATAATAAATTATTTTTTGATTGCGCCATTTGACCAATTATCGTTAGTATTTGTACCTTATAAAGGGACAAATATTTAAACATGTATAATAATTAACCAAAAGTCTGATCGCTTGAGTTTCAATCAATCGGGATCCTGTTCAAGAGGATATTTATATGCATTTTTCGTATTTACTCGAGAAGCAGCATATCGAAGCGCAATATCGAATCGGGCGTCGTAAAATCCATTTTTTTTTCTCTCCCGCGAACTCGGCGGCTGCTGCTGCAGTTTCAAGTGCACTCGGGGTGGCCGCGCGCGCGCGCGCGTATTTTTAGAACCCTCCACGCGTGGACGTGCGTTTTGCAGCTGGAACGCACATGCGCGCACATCCGACGACGCCATTCAGAGTCCTGGTATGCCGGCACCTTTTTTCTCTCTCTCTCTCTCTCTCTCTCTCTATCTATCTATCTATCTATCTATCTATCTCTCGCTCTCTCTCTCTCTCTCTCTCTCTTTCTCGTTGGCGGTTTACACGCTCCTGACACTATAAATGTTTTACGCCCTCACCTCATGGACGAAAACGCGAGTGGGATCTCCGGAGGGAGAAGAAAGAGCGAGCGTTCGGGCGGGCAGGCGGGTTGGACGGAGGAGAGATCGAGAAGGATAAATTTATCGGATCTTGAGGGATCGAAAGGAGCGAACAATAAAGTATCGCGCGAAATGCAGCAGCAAGGCATTATGAATATATGGACCGAGGGATTCGCGCTCTCGTTCGTTATATCGAGGACAAAACGTAACATTAGTCGCTGAAGATAATTATCTGCGCGATGATAATATAATATAGATGACACGAACAATGTCGCATCTAACGATTAACATAGAAATTCTGACGGCGAGACCATGCGCGATGAATCACGAATGAATCTAATAATTAAATGATACTGCATCTAGGCGATCTAATAAATATTTGATTAACGGCGTAATTATACAAGCTTATATTAGTGTCAGCATATATTATTATTGTTATTCAATTATTGAACGCGTTATTAAATATTAACGACAATTTTACTTTCGTCCGATATCATTTATTTCAAATATGAATCTATGTATAAATAAATTATATTTCTTATTAGGCCCCAAATATACAAATATCTATCACAATTATATAATCAAATTTTAATGTATAAAGATATATATAATAAAGAATGTCTCCTAAATATTTATCCTTAATATTTAAATGATGATCACAAGAGAAAAAAATTAAATGCAATTAAGCTATACGAAATCGACAAAATAAAATAAAATGTTGCAAAAAAGAAAAAGATAAATACGTTGTAAAAAAATCATGCAAGCTATTTTTTTATGAAAAATCCAATGCTTACATGCTCGATTTGATTATAAAATATTTTCTTAGAAAGAGGAAGTCGAAGAACGGAGTCGCATACCGTTCGTTATATCGATTTAATGACATTCCGATTTATAGGTCATCTTCGATTTTCCAAATACTTTTCCCTTTTTTTTACGATACATCGGGTCCCTGCCGCGGATTTCGAAGGCAGTAGAGAGGAACGGAGTTCTGTAAGCTAGTACTAAGCGACAGAAGGGTGACACGAAGAGAATCCGATCGGGTAAAAAAGTACGATGAATCGCTCGTCGCTCGGGATTTCGCGAGGATCGTTCCAACTCTTCGTCCGGATTTATCCTTTCTATATCCCTTAATTCCAACGGAGGACGATTCCTTTAAGCATCGATATCACCCTTCTAATGGAGAAAAATAAGAGAACATCTTGCCGTTTATAGAAAGAAAGATACCGTTCTAGTCGAGTCATTATCGATTTTAAAGAGCCCAGATTCAGCGTTCGAAAATAGACGAGTCTGTTATTATAAGTAAAAAAAAAAAAAACAAAAAAATCACGAATTAATCAAACAAATCGATGTTCGCAATATATTTTTGTATCAGCGATAAAATTCGCTTTTAAAGAAACATCTCCGAAGCAAATCGAAATTGCAAAGACAAATTGCTGACTAATACACGAGCATGCTTACAGATGCTACGTCGTTTAGATTTATCGGCCAATTTATATCATTCGATATTACGAGAGAGAGAGAGAGAGAGAGAGAGAGAGCGATATCGTTTTCCTAAGAATCGACCTTACATACCTTCTTCTTTGCTAACTGCCTACTCTCGACTCGAGGGAGAATCTCAAAGAGGCGTTTCCATGACGACTACAAGAGCGAACGGCGTTGAGAACCTACCGAAGAGCGTAGTAACTCCTGCTAACATGGCGATAATCTCGCTTGACACATGGAAAGCGGATTTTAAAACTTCCTATTAGGATTGTGCGATGTGAATTAAAAAAAAAAAAAAAATAAAAAAAATAAAAAAAGACAACCGGAATCTACTTTCACGTCAGCTGTCGCGTGGAATTTAATTTCCAACATTGTGTCTCGTCCCATTACAATAGAAGCGTGTTACGCAACATGCAAGTGACATTTATCATAAACTGAGATAAACAAGTTCAAAGCTTCTATAATGAGAAATGTCACTGCCGTTATTGCGTAACATGATTCAACCGATGCCGCCACACTGTACGCGAATTTGCTCGTCCGATCAATAACGCAGCCAACCGACAAACTGTTGGTTAGCCTCTAATCGATATTGATCAACAACGATAATGAACTATCAGTAATCGATGTGTACTCGCGTTCATGCTCGCGCGAAAGAATTGCAAAACTAATTTACTAAATAATTATGTGAATTTAGATGAACAGTTGAAGTACGATTTGTATTATTTCTAATATTTGCCTCCAAATACAAGTCTTTACAAAGCGTTAAATTCCAAACTATGCGTTATTCGCGAATCCTTTTTTAGAAACTCTCAAAAAAATTACTTCCGCTCGTTAACGATTTAGCCATCATCGTCCACGTGCGACGCGTGTGTTTTTTTAAAAGATTGATCACGTAATTGCGCCGAGAGAGTTTTTCTTTCTTAATGGGCCGTTACTTTAATAGATGCGCGCTATTACAATTTTAAAAGCTCCTTGAAGGCTCGTAAACGTCTTGAGATTTCAATCGTCGACGGCAGGTATTTCGGGTAAAAGAATGCCGTCCACTAATCGCCAATAACTAAAGCAATTTTTAACAAAAACTATATTACAATCCTACGACGGAATATTTTCAAAAAAAAAAAAAAAAGAAACAGAAGAATTTTTTGTTCCTTCTCTCTTTTTCCTTTTCACAAGAGTGCTCCAAATATATTTTAGATTCTCAAATCTAAAATATATTTCGGAGAGTCTAAAGTTAGGCTCGTCGAAAAGTACTGTCATGCGGATACCATGTTTTACACCTGTAATATCTTATCCGCGTGGCAGCAAGCGAAGAGTGCCAAGGTTGCGACAGTGCGAATAATTAATTTTCGGTAAGAGTTACGGCTCTTTATTTAGCTCAAATTTCCACGCCACTCAAAAGAATAAAACAAAAATGCAAGATGCAATATGTATCAATATTACCAATGTGGCATATATTTATTACAATATTTATGTATAAATCAAATAAATTATCATGTGATGTTGAGAAAATTCCAATTTAATCCTTTTAATTTTTTTTAATCTCAATTTTTTTTTTTTTTATAACATCCATAATAAAAAAAAAAGATTAATATAAAATGTATGTATGTATGTATCGTATTAAAGAGTTCATTCACACTTTGAGTAGCTATATCGGTAAAAACTATGCTCTCTGAGTTTTCTACAAAGACAATTTTCTCAGCGAAACGCGCGCAAAACATGCCTCCTTAAACCTTTTGAAGTTTTTCAAAGTTAGTTTACGTGATTTTACAACTGCTTCCGATATATCATGACGACCTTAAGGCTGCATACACAGCGGCCGGATTAACGAGGACAGCTCGACAGTAGCGAGCACGCGATGCACGCCACGAACGTTTTATCTCGCGCAAGGGGCGGACACGCTCGCGTTTTTTTCCTCTTAAAACACATATTGTGTGGTAAAATATAGTAGCGCTTTCGCGAAAACGTGCAGCTTTTGTTCGTAGTGTAGAGTTCGAAATGTCATGATAATTTTGCGGGTGAAACGAGTTGTGCGCTCTTGTGATAAAACGCGTCGAAAAAAAGAATTTATTAAATGTACAGAAAACATTTTCTTTCGCGTGTGTAATACTTTATATAATTTTAACCAGATTAAATTAGATTAGGTAACAAAGTATAATTATAACACGGTAAGGTGATAGAAATCGGGCGAATGGCATGTTTGTCATGCTTAAGAGTATACCAACGGACCATAAAGTTCCTCTAAGCTCACCTAATTATAGAAGAGAATGCTTTAATCCTCTTAAAGTTAAGTTGTTTGATGTAGAACAAACTAATAAAAATAAAAAAAAATTGCTTGTGTTAAAATACACAAACTAATTTTGTCGAAGGAATTTTTTTTTTTTTTTTTTTTTTTTTGATATTTTCTCTTCGTAATTTTTCTTATAGTTTTCAAATAATATAAGTGACACGATACATAAAAGTTATTCGCTTGACTAAGACTAGCGAGTAATGTGAATGTAACTTTTTGCAAATCGCGAGGCAAGTGCAATGACGCTTTGATGAATTGACTCTTCCGTTAAGGTCAAATGTTTCTTAGACGCAGCTGCAAAATAAAATCCATGAAAGCAGCGGTAAAAAGAGCTGCGCGAGAATTCCGAGCTGTCTACGTTCCGAAAAGAAAGTCGGAGATAACAAAAGTAACAAATTTATCTCAACCAGCTTCGAATCGAGAGTTTCGGCCAAATTTTTTTGTCGAAAAAGATAATTATCGTTAAATTAAAAACAATTATATTACGATAAAAATATTTCACGTTATATATTCTCTTCAATTTTGCAATTTTATTCTTAAATTAGAATGCAACTTTATTCGAATTATATGTTCGTAAAAAATTTAACTCAGAATTAATTTTAATATTCGTTAGAAATCGAGTCAAGTTTTAAAAATAAAGACATAATAAAATACGCTGAATAGACTACAACAACTGACAGTAACCAACGTCCCGATAAGCTGAACGTAAATCTTTCTAATTTTAAGTTATTATCTGCATTCCAAAATATATCTATGCTCTTTCTCTCTCTTAAAAGAATTAAGAGTTAAAATATTTCTCAAATATTTCAATTTATATATGTATAATATTTATAATATTTCACATATTACGTATATAAATCACATTACGTTTACTATAAGCAACCGTAGATAGAATAAGTCAGAATTGATGAATAGATTTTTAACAATAACGAACCTATCCGGGACCCGCATTAACGGCGAGACACTCTTAATTGTGGCAATATCTTTAAATTGTTAAAGAATGACGCAAATTCTTCTTTAATATGAATCTCTATACCTTTTCGAGACACAATATATTACGTTTTTTCCATGCCACTTTATCTCAATTTTTCTTTATTTTCTTCAATTAATTTTGAAGGCATTTGATTTTTTTCATCATTTGATTAATTCATCTATTACATCAGAATATAGAAATTGTTAAAGCTTAACAACATCATCAATTCGTCTGAATACTTGTTTGGCATCTTCCGTCGTAAACATTTTCTCCAGATATATTTCTCAATTTTGTTTAAAGATCAATAATAAATCGAAATTCATCATACGTCTCATGCTTCTGATTCCCGATCTGCGTCAAGATTAGGGTGAAATCTTAACGCTCGCGTAAACACAAAATATATATATACAGTATCAGTGTTTAACATACGCTCATACATTGAATTTCTCTCGTATGACGGAAAGGTAAAGTCCAAGAATTCACGTAAAGAGGATGCTCTTTCGTGTCCCAAGTCAGAAACGAAGCGAGAAACGCAAAGGATATTTACATAAAGACTAAATTCATGAAAGTGTGTGTGTGTGTGTGACAGGTCTTGAGTTTCGATAAGCGCACAATTAGCATGATACTAATTATCCTCACGTGCAGCCTTGCATATCAAAACAGATCGTGTGCTTCCTAGACATTTTTCTCGATAGATATGAATCTCTTTCCCCGCCACGGATAATATCCGTTTGATTCAACTTACGGGACAACATAGAAAAATAGTCCAATCTTGATAAATTATTGTAATTTTGCAACATGATATATTATTTATACTATACATTTAATTTAAAAGTTCTCTTTAACAACATTGAAATTGATTCGATGAACGTATTTACAATCAGATTTAATTACGACGATGTGATATTCAAAATTCATGTATATAAAGATTTCATAGATAGATAAAATTTAATTTTTTTTATTTAATTTAAAGCTGATCTTAACGGAAATTCCATACCGCACCGAGTTATCAAGATGTTAAATATTAATTGACAAATTGAAAGATTTTAAAAATTTATAATGAAAGTGGAATGTAAGTTGGAATGTCAAAAATTAATACATTTTACCAATATTAACCTGCTATTGACGCAGTCGTTAGAATTATAAAGCTAAATGTCGCACGCTATCGCGCTACATAATTCAACGGTGTTATTATTGAACGAGAGGTAGGAAAATGCGCGCGTTGCGAGCTAGAGATTGTCCTGTAATCCCGCTTTCGCTGAACAAGCGAATTCGATTCTTTCGCTCTCTCGCGGATTCTTCGATAAGAGTAATTATTTTCAGGCGGACGACGCGAGAGCGAGCGAATCCTGCGGGAACGCCAAAGCATCCCTCTTCGCCGGCGGAGAGAGGATCGGATTACAGGGCTGTATCCTGGCACGGATTCAATTTTCCAGCTAAATATACGCGCCGCGTATATTTGGCGAATCGGTCGGTTGTTTCAATCGTGAGCTTCACCACGCCTCGGCAACGCTATGGAGAGAGCTCCCGGGAGCTAAAATCAATTGCGCGCGCCAGGAGGAGAGGACAATCGCGGGTCTTCTAACCAAAAATAGACAAATCTCGATGAGGGAATCTCCGTCTTGCGCACGTAAATAAATCGATTGGAATGCGATGAGACGATGCTCGCGCTTTTGTCTTAGACATTCGTTATCATGCGCACAAAATCGAGTAAATAAAATGAGAAACGCTTTCTAATAAAATTCAATTCGGAAATGTTAATACGTGTAATATGTATTCATAAATAAGAGAATTGCGAGATAATAAAAAAATAATAGTCTGTATAAAATAATTATAGACATAATAATTTATTTATGTGTCATTATGAGATATTTAAAAATATTATAAATATTAATTTGTCATCATCTGAAGATAAATGACTGATTATAAAATGACTTCAATTTGCGACAACATTGCGCAATACATTTAAAAATTGCGATTTTTCAGAAAAGAGAATATTAATCGCGATAATAGATTAAACCTATTTCCAAATCATTCCGACAAAAAATTACTTTCGTTCAATCGTGGAAAAATATTTTCTTTAATTAAGTAAATGAAATTTTCCAACATTTCGTATAAAGATAATCATATAAAGTAAATTTTATTTCGCAAAATGTTTATGTAAGTCTATTCATAAAAAATCTATAAAAGCAGTTTCATAAAAAAGTTTTCCAAACCCATTAATAAAATTGGCAGTGTTCTTAAATGGTGTGTTTCAAAATTCATTTTGCCAGTACTGGAAAGCTATAACATACGTCGCGTGAATTATAGATTTTCAATACTAAATTTTAAAACATAGCTTATACATGTGTAACTATAAATATAGAAATCCAGATTCTTTGATAAATTTGTGGAATATCCAAATAGTTTTAATAGAAAAAAATATAATTTCTGTCATCTGTCCATAAATTTAAGACGCAGTTTTTAGATCAATTTTTTTTTTCCCCCAAGAAATAATATATATAATTGTGCATGTGTGCACAACCCGCTTTGCAACATTAATTAAAAAAATTCTTTTCCCGAAAAGTTTATATATATATAAAATTATTATATATATATATAATATTATTATATATATATATATATTATATATAATTATTATTTTAGTCAGGATTAACCCGACATCTCTCTCTCTCTCTCTCTCTCTCTCTCTCTCTCTCTCTCTCTCTCGAACGTTGCTCTTTCTCAATTTCAGTCGATAACGCGATTGCATGTATCATCATTTCGTAACAGTGTAGTAAAACAAATACTCGTTCTACCAGATGATTTCCATTTGTTGGCACTCGCAGTTTCCACGCCACTGAATATTCTCAAACAAATAAAGGCCGCGTTGTTTTCAAAGGGCTGCGATTTCCAGATCAGTTATCTCGCTACATTGTCAATTGCTCCCCGTCCAACGATAAATTTCAATAAGGTCAATGCGTCGTGGATCAAAGTTGACGTTGTACGAGAATATCTGTATTTGTTCATGATATCAATTATTTTGCAATTAATTGCATAATATGCGTTAGAACAGACTCACCGACAAGCGACGAAAGGAAGAACATACTGCATGTGCGACAGTCAAAGGAATACACAGAGAGCTGCATTATCGAGATAGCATTTACCGACAAAGCTATACATACTACCATATATCGATCGAGTCGCGTGGCTTTTTCAGAATGAACGTCGGATGGCGTAGAGTGTCTATTAACTCGGTCCCTGTCGCTTATAATGGAAAAAAATTAGAATCGGAAATGAATTTTCGAAGCAAAGAGAACGGTTGACACACAGTTATTTAAAAATATCCAGCAGACTATTTTTCAAGCTAACTTTAAAATCATCCGATAGGAAATTAATATAATCAAAATTTAATAAAATTTTATTTTATTTTAATTGGAACATTCAATCCTAAATAAAATATCAAATTTATATTCCGATTTAAATCCAATATCAAAAATAATCAATCAAATATTGTACAAATTATATAAATATTTAATAATCATACGCATCCTCTCTGTTCTTTCCAAAAATTATTTCAGATCAGATACAAGATTAATTATCCAATAAATTTTTTATTACAGATTAAAAATTCATTACTAACGTCTTCTATACTATAGATCTGCATACATTTATTTTATGTAATATTTATTATCGCAAAAAAAAAAAAAAAAAACTATTTACTTGGAAAAAGACGTGAGACGAATTTTACTACATCATACATTTAAGTAACAAGTGTTTCGAGATCAGATGAATCATTTAGTTAGAGTTCATAAAATTTTCTCACCTCATTTGAAATAAATAGCTTATAGGAAAAATGCGCATCGATATTCTTCAAAAGATTGCTACAAGATCGATTATTAAAGCTTTCACGGAACGAGCTATCGCTCGCCATAATTTTACGTAACGGTCGGATTCTACATTTTACATAAAGTTTGCATAAGGTTCATTTTCGCGCAAACGTTATCGCATTCCGAGTCGTGAGGGCAAAAAAGTACGATGCTGCAAAAACGAGATAAAAGACAATTTATGTCGCACATACCCAAATCTCTCGATTCAATTGCTCCCACTCGTCATTCAGCTCATAACTGATCCTGATATTACGCATACAGATGATCCTAGACATCTGTAAATCGAATAATTTTCGGCCCGATGGGCCGAGACGACGTCGCGTCCTCCGCATCTTCGCAAACTGTTCAAAAAACTTTCGAAATAATTTTTCGCGCGAGTTCGAAACGACGCGTCTGGTAGTGCCATCTGTTAGGATCGTCTGGTAACTGCGAGAGAAAACAGCAAAGCGTGATCGGTATTGCAGAACGTACGCCATATGACAGGAGCGATGTTTTTCGTACCTTTTGAAATTCCAATGAAAAATAAATATTCGAAGTAAATTAAAGAAAAAAAAAAATATAATTATCGTTAATCGAACAAGCGACGAAAAATATGCTCCATTATTGATTAAAGATTTGATTTTAAAAACACGACGACTAGAAGAAGAAGACAGTTATTAGAAACTTCATCTATAAATAAATATATTATATTAGTTTACAATTAAATATAGATTATCGATCTTTGCATCGAGTATATTTTTGCATCTTCTTTTCTTCTTCCCGCTTAATTTATAAATTATGAAAAACGAGTCCGTTGTACTTGAGTGTGAATCGATACATATACAACGAAGAGAGAAGAATAGTCTGAATAAATTTATTCTTTTATACGTATTTGTAACGCGCAGTGTAACATAATATATCGTAATTACATTTCCGATAAAACTCTATTAATATCGTCAGCGAGTTCTACTAATTACATTCTTAATCAACAACGCTTAATCACCTTTATATTTTCGATAGCGAATTCCTGCAGTTTACGAAATATCCGTTCTATTTACTGATTTTGCAAGCCCTTATTATGTAAGAAAGCTTGTCTCTCTACGATATCGTCCGTAAAGCATAGTGTGTTCAAAAAATCGTAATAATGAAAAAATCTGAATATTTATATTATTTATCTCGAGTTTTATATATAACATTAACATGAAAATTATTACTTTTATCAACTATTATTCATAATAAAAATCAGATGGCAATATCTCAACTTTAAGCACATTTCCGGTACAAAATCCGGTTAGAAAATTAGAAATTCGCTTACTGCAAAGTTTATTAATACCCACAATTTGTATCGTCACATTCACATCGTCAGTTCGGTGTCTAATAAACAGAGTGCGAAGAATTAAGCGGTTCGCGCTCTTTAGCCAATAATAACGAAGACCGTTCTCCGCTATCCGTCAGTTATTAATTCAGCTGGTTGTACCAGAAAAGCAAATACTTTCAAATTATTCATAATCCCCACAGCAGTCGCGAGAAGCGTAATGGATCTCGGTGAATAAAAGCTCTTACGGCCCCGTTGATTCTCCATCGGAACACCTGCGAGTGCTTGCTGCAAATTAAAATCATGCGAGCGAGAGAGAGAGAGAGAGAGAGAGAGAGAGAGAGAGAGACCGGAATCAATGCCGACGCGTAAATGCAACCTCGGAATTTCTCCATTACAGAGATTTCCGGAATCCGTACGATAGACGTGTCACTGTATGCATTTATGCATTCTATCTCCGAATTAAACGCTACGTACTCGATTTGCGATTTTAAAAATCGTGATAATTATCGTATGTGTGTGTATAATATAATTCATATGTTTTAACAATAATCTAAATTATTCATAAAGTATATAAATGCTTTTGTTTTCAGCTATCGTAAAAGAAGAAAGGTACGTTTACATATAATTTAAAAATATTGTAATATTCGTGAGAATGCAGTGTCACTTCTTCGTGATACGTTCGACGTTACGTTCAATTAATAAGTACATTAATTATTATCGTTGCGTATAATTGACGTACATAATGAGACGCCTATATTCGTACATATCGCTTTGTGCGGAAATTTCAATTTTCATTTATGAAAAGGAAGCCGCTGCACGACGCACCGACGACAAATATAGAATAGAGAGACGAAGACGTTCCTGTGCGCTCCTCCTGTAACTGACATTCCGTCTCCTTTCGCCAAAGGGCTAATTTGCAAGGCAAGAGATTTCATTAGCACGAGCGCAAAGGCGACGACTGCACGCCTAATATTATATAATATGGCTCTCTTTAATCGCCTGTTTAATTCAGTATACGGCATTTAATTACTTGTTTACTGTATCCATAAAAGGTTTTAGCCCTAAAAATTTTTCGAGATCTTTAGATAATAACGTTTCCACCTTCGACAGATATAATTGTATATACATTCACGATTCGTTTTTGAGATTTTATTGTGTAATTTACATTGATGATACTGTTATGTAATAAATTCTATGAGGATGATTCACGTTCATAATTAACGTAACGCATCGCAGCCTTTGCATAGGCGACATAATCACGTAATGATACGAATGGAATCCTAATTATGGCGAAATGAGCAAACGTATGAGAAACGCTAATGCATAAAGAAGTATTTTATTCGCGAAACACCAATGTTTCGTTTTAATTATTCTCCATGGAACTGTTCATCTCGGAAAGATAAATAATTCGTGATCATAACACGATACTTTTAGTAAAAAAAATTCTCACGCTTTTTGAAAAATCTATTTGTTCAAGCATATATTTTTTCCTTTTTATTCTCTATTCTTTTTCCGCTCCATATTCGTACGCATCTCTGCAAGATTATTAAAACATTTACCGTTAAAAAGAAAATTTTTTCCCCCGTAAGATTATTAAAACATTTCCGGTTGATGCAATCCCTTCCGCATTGCCGGGGATTTTCACCGAGCACTTTGCGCTTTTCCCGCAACTTACTTTTCACGCGACTTGTCCTCTTGTCTACAGATACGCATACGCGCACACACTCTGTCAATCCTTTTTCTTTTTGTTATTTTTCTCTCTCTCTCTCTCTCTCTCTCTCTTTCTCTTCTTCTCCTACGTCCGCGAAAATACCCGGATATCCTCAATTCTAATTCAATCGCACGATTTTCTCGCAGGAAATCTCTCCCTTCGAAATGGCTTCGCCCAATATCGCCTCCTCGCCTCACGATCTCGCGAATCTCTTTCTCGTACTTGCCCTCTCATGCCCCCGATACGTTTTTCAATTCCGACCTCAGGGCTGTATTCGACGGACCTGCTGCTGGGCGATAAGATTTAGGGCGTCTCGACGAGAAAGGAAACGAACTGCGGGGGACTGCCTCTGGTTTCGAAGGAATTTAAAAATTCGTATAAAATGAGATTATAAAAGAGCCGAGTAAAAGCGTAAAACTTAACGCGACACGGTCGCGGGAGCTGCCGGAAACGCGGAATTTATTTTTCAACCTCGCCCGCACGCAATTATACTTTCTTACTACAAAAACTTCTGCTTTACAACATTGTCATCTGCTATAATGTGCCCATATTTCATAAATTATAAGAGAATCTCGTAATATTTCCAAGATATATAATAATATCTCATATTATCAGATTTGTGAACATGTATTAATAATTAGTTGAATTTATATATTACAGTAGCTGTGAAATATAAAAGTCGTTTATGAGTGATGCAGCATGTTTCTCTCGTAAAAAGATGTCAACTTTTTTAATCCTGTTCGCACTAAAAATCGCGAGAATCCAGCAGGATCTGCGTCTCATACTCTGCGAGAAATACTCACGTTTGCGCTGCCACGTAGCTTTAAAAGTTATTTCCGTGAGTGCCTACTCCGTATGTTTCCTATGTCTACACACGAGACTTGCAGAATTTTTCACAAATCTCTCTTCACAATAATTCTGCATCCCGTATATTCACATTAATAAAAATTTTATTTTATTTTAGTAATCATAGAAATGATATAAGTTTTTCATTATTCTTAAAAAAAAATATTATTTTCCCAAATTAATTAAAAATTCAGAAAACATGTAAATTTTTACTTAATAAATATATTTTTCCTATAATATTCCGCGCAAGAGATCTTTATACAGTATTAAAACGAAAGTCGTATTCATAATTAATGTCAACCCTTTTATACTCAAACAAAAAGAAGAAGCCATTCGCCATGTAATATTGCTAAAACTTTTAACTTTCCTTTCTTTATTTTGCAAAGTTTATACTGTGCGTCCGTTAAATAAAAGTACGTAAAAGTGAAACAACTTCAACGAGACAATTCGCCTGACAAAAAGCTGTATTTCAAAATGTTTCACTTCATTTCCGACCTCAAATTCAACATGAGAAAATTAAAATTCTTTTATACAAAAAATATCATCTAATTATAAATTCTTTATGATAAAAGCATTATGGAAAAGCACGCGAAAAAATTTTCATCACTTTTCTTTATAAATTTTCATTCCTTATATTTTGTCGCGTTTGATTCGACGATTTCGAATGTGTTAATCAATATTTAATCTCTCTAATGCAAAGCATAATTAATTATGTACGGGAGATTTTTATAGAGATTATGTATGAAAATGTTTCACTGTATCAAGAGAGATTATAAAATGATGTAAAATAATAATACATTGCTGTAAAAATACAAATAGCACGTAGCGTAGAATTAATTTCGTTGATATTTAATCGAATAAAAATTTATACAATACTTGCTTTTTTCGCGTTCGACTTTGAAAAAACTTTATTTTTCCTTGTTCCGTCATGGGAAGAAAAATTACGAAAAAAAAAATTCGTCAACTCTTAGTGTATTCCAACGCTCGCGCTGCTCACATGTTACTGTCAGGTTTAAGGTCAAGCAAAGAACGCTATTTTCCGACAGTGCGGCCCTGACGGACATAAGAGGATTAAGTCAGTTTTCTTGCCGCCAGATTTGGCGGTACCAGCGTACCAGCTGCTTCCGCGTCGATCACTTTCCGTTTGTTCCATTTCCTTTTATAATCGTTAAAACAATTATTGCCCATATTTTCATTCGTCGATCACCTGCGTGTTTAGATACGCGATTCGTCACTTATTTTAAGACAAAAAATTAAATACCAGAAAATCAATAGAGCGCATTAACAATTTTTGTTCAATGCTTCAATTTTTCTTCATATATGAAAACATAATATTAAATATTTTTTAAGTGAAAAATATTTTTCCTCCATAATATTATTCGGTAATTGTGCTATGTACATATAAATATATATATCAAACAATGTTTTTTCTGTATCGAGACATTTTCACAATGGAAAAATAATCTTTTGTTCAGCTTAACAATATAAATGTGATTTTATTTCCGAATAGTTAATTTATTTACATAAAAACAAAAAACAATATTACATGCACATAACGCGTATTCTAGATTTATTGATTTTTTTTAATAACCACAGATTTTTTTCGATAAATTTAAAGTCAATTTTTTCTCAATTAAAATATAAACAATAATCAATAGGTTCGCCGTTAGAAAATCGAAAATTGGAGAGTTCTCGAGTTGCTCTAATCAACATTATTGCCAAAAGCTAATGACGAATATATTTCTCAAATGATAAATCTCTCATTATCCGTTTACACGTAAGAATCTATTGCGTTAAATCTCAGACTTTAGTCCTGCAGCACGTTCGCGACCTAATTAAATATTTATAGAATATACATCGCATCGATTTTTTATACGTGTTCAATCTTATAGTCCACCGCATTAGATGGAACGTTTTTGTTTCACTCTAACATAAAAGATAAAACCAAATTAAAGTTGGCGGTCCATGGAAAAATCAATATACAAACTCTGTAATGAGAAAACGTTCTCTAAACTCATCTCAGGATCAAGCCGGATTAAACGCGCAAGAAATTAAAAATTATACTCGAATACTCTCTAGATTACGATGACACTGAGAAGAAGTAATTTTGCATCGTATGCATTATTTTTTTTTAAATCATTTATAAACAAAACAGTGTTTATATTAGAAAAATTTTAATGCCAAATTGCAATAATTTCTGAGTTTCCCATTAGTCTCGATATATAGAAATTTATATACAAGAATTTTAATAATTTTAAAATTATATGCGCTATATATAAAATATAAATATTACTGTCTATAATAAATATTGTCACGAAAATTATTCTTCATATATTTGCGCAGAGTAAAGTTAATATTCCATTTAAGATGTATTAAATAATAATTTTTAATATAATATTTGTGTTCGATATTATTATGTTCTGATTTCTGGCATATTCTGTGATAATAATCTTAATCATAAAATAAGTTTATAAAATAGTTTATAAAAGATCATTGGCTACTTACAATATGCGCTATTCGGTGGGGCGTTTTGGCGCGATAGTTTGACCTATAACACAAAGAAAAACTTAAATATAGTTTCTATTACATAAATAAAATGATTTAAAGAAAGTTCTCCGTTTATTGTTGAATTTCATCTTTATATAAGCATTTGTTAATTAGACGATCACAGATTTAAAAAAGGGATTGTTTCTCGCGTAATAGAATAATCGCAATGTATAAAAATGAGAAGAAACGACAAAATGTACTTCAAATTCAGATATTGTATTACACATTCTTGAAGCAAGAGATTCACTTTAATTTGCATAACTGAGACGTCCGACTTCATAGCAGCTTCCGGAATAATAGTGCCGCACGCCAATTTCTCGCGCGGAGAATTTAGATTAAATTCGGAGAATGCGTGAACGCGCGAGCCTCGCTTATAACTTCATCTAGCTCGAGCTTAGCATCATTGGCAAGAGAAACATACACGTCGCATCTTTCTGACAGTTGATATCGATTGACCGGGCAGATGAAAGACTTTTGCCTCATTCAACCTGTGACATTCAATAAAGCGCGTTGAAAAGCCCGACGAGAGCCGAGGGATTTCGCGAGGCAAATCTGCAAGAGAGTACAGTCTAAAATGGAAATCGCGAATACGCGGATTCACTCGGAAATTGCTGCGTAAGAATTTTCATTGCGCTTTCCGGCGTTCTCTTTCGTTATCGCTCTCGCCTCTTCGTCTCTCGTTTCCACGTTCGCGTTCTCCCGCGAAACCGCAAGAGAAAGTAATTAAAGCGCTGCTGCTTTTATCCGCTGCGCCTCCACGTGCCACGTGAGAACGCAGCTTTCGTAGCAGTTGCGAATCGAGGCGAAATGCAGTTAGAGAGCAGTGCCGTATGTACATACGTGCCGTGCGATTTTCCGCGAGACCGTTCGGTCGCGTTTGCGCGAGTTAATTACGGCTCGGCCACCCTTCCTCCTCCTCCTCCTCCTCCTCCTCCTCCATCTCCTCCCCCCGTCACCGAATATAGCGCCGCAACGAAAATAACAGAGGGGTGGTTTTCGCCGGACGGAAAATGTTGCGGCTTGTGTTTACTTGAACATAACGTGCGCGCACGAGAATCAAGATTATTATTTTCTAAACACGCGATATATACGACGAGTGAGTAGAATATCCGCCTGCGCCGAGTATTTGCCGCGTTGAATAGGCAAATGTCACTTCTGCGCGTTTTCGTTCTCGACTACGACATTGTTGACTGCGCGAGCTTATGCAACAATAATTATTTTCCGTATGACGCGTTCTGTACGGCAGAATAGAGAAGTGGGAATTACATTATATCTAATGCTACGAATCTTTTAATATCATCCGTCTGTATATAAGATCTTTTTGGCGATAACAGATGAAAAATTGTAGTCACTACACTTGTCGCTGTATCGAAAAAACATACACGCTCTTACAACAATTATATCAATAATAATAATCTTTATCGAGCAAATTAATAAGAGATAATAAATAGAAAAAAGACAAAAAAAAAACGCAGATTGCATCAAATTAATATTAAAATTAATTAAATTTATGCGTCTTTTTTTTCTCGCCTCCGCAATTTCTTCGCGCTCTCGATTATGGAATTTGCGCCAAGTTCTGTAATTGAACCTAAGTCAATAGACGAAAGAACTGCAAACGGGGGGAGAGAGATAGAGAGAGAGAGAGAGAGATCGGATCAATCAATCGTCCGACGTTAAACGGATAACGCCATAAATTCCATCTCTCGAATTTCGGGGGTTACGTGTGCGCAATCGGGTGCAACTGCAGGCGGAACTGCAACTGCAAACCTACTGTAATTGGAAGGGCCGTGGGGCGCGTACTATATGCACACATATATGGAAGTTATCGCGTATGAGGGGGACCGCGTGATCGAAATCGAAAACCTCGGGGCGCGCTTCCGAATTAGGCGCGTCGACATGCGCGCTCTAATCGAATTCCCGCATACACCGCGCGCGCGTATTCGCACTTGCAGTTGCGTTAGAAACTTTTAATCATCGCGTAAATTGGCTCTCATAAATCGAGAAACGCTTTTGCCGTAAATCGTAGATAATTTCGATATTTCTCTTCCCACGCAACTGCAACGATTATACGACAAAACTATAATTCCACATAATGTAAATATCTAATTAACTGGATATATCTATATAAATACAAATCTATATTAGCGCGTAATATATATTGTGATTCGAAAGATCTTTTATCAATCGCAAATTGCATGAGGTACGTCATTTTCTGATTAGATTATCGAATATAAAATATGTAGGGTGTTTTTAAATAAATGCGAAAAATTTTATGATGATTTTTAGTCAAAAATTTGAAAAAAAAAAAACACAAAAATTTAATTTTTACTTTCCCCTTTGGAAAAATATAACTCCTCAGAGAGGGAATAAAAGAGTATATATGTTTATATGAAAGATTCCTCCTTAATTTTCGACAAAAAATTATCTAAAATGTTTCGCATTTATTTAGAAACACTCTGTATATAATTATAAATTGTATGGATAATTTGAGTTCTGCATCTATTTGTAAGCAATTGCAAAATTAGAATTAATATGTGCAAAATTATCTGTCGCGATTGTATTAACAATATGAATTGCATGTACATATAAACATGTACACATAAACATAATATAAGAAAATAAAAAAAATAAAAAAAAAAAAAAAAAAAAAAAAAAAAAATTAATTCAGCAATTGTATAATAATTTGCCATTTGCCGAAAATTAAAAATATAATTGCACAATTAAAATCATTTATTTTGCCACAATTTTTAAACATATTAATGATTAAATTAATCTTTATAATAAAACCAAAAATTTCAACCGTTTATAAACAAAAAGCTGATGTGACTTTATGTAATTAACATAACATTAAATTTATAAATATCATTAACATTATTCATTATTAATGCGTAAATCTATTTTAACATAATACATGTAATTTGCATATAAAAGTCGAAAATTAATATAAATCCAAAGCAATTTCTTTCGCTTAAATTTAATCTCGTTGTTATATTTTATTCCGTTGAAATTCTCCTTTATGAAGTAAGAGTATAGCTTGAAAATATTATTATAAAAATTAAATATGTCTATGGCAAATTTATCGTTTTCACGAAAAGAAAACTCGATTTAAGGAACTTTTGTTTATCCAATCGCGTTATGTGTGATTTTTGCTAACGACTTTACGGTGAGTTCGCAGATTTCATTTCCGAGTGTGCCGTAATCCTAAAAACTTTTCAAATTAAATTTCTAAATTACGCTTGATCTAGCAAAGACCTCTCTCTCCCTCCCTCCCTCCCTCCCTCCCTCCCTTCCTCCCTCTCTCTTTCTCTCTCTTCGGCCTCGCTTAACTCCTTTTATTTTTCAGACAGGCGAGAAAGTCCTGAGAGCTTGACGAGCATTTACCGAGTTTTGTTCGGGAATTCTCCGCCCAACTTCCGAAAGTTTTGGTCGAGAGTCCCATGGCGGAAATAATGAATCGTTTCGCGTTATGACAATAAATGCGGTCTTGATAAATCGCAACATCTGCCATTAAATTTGTAATAGGATGTAATGAAAATGTGTGGGTGTGTGCTCAAACTAAAGCCTTTCGTCTTGCCCGTTATTAGGATTAATAAACTTAACTTGAAGATATAAATAAAAGAGACATTCTTTGCAATTTCATCATAACTTTAATCAGAAATCGCAACAACTTTTCATCGTGATAAATAAATTATGTTTTTTTTTTTTTTTTTCTTTTCAAGAAACATTCACAGATGGTGTATATAATTTGCGCTTTGCAAAAGTTCTTTCAACTACAAATTTCTTTATAGACGAAAATTTAATAAGTTGTTACATTTCTTTGCAATTTTTTTATTCAATATTACAAATATCTTTAAAATTAATTCTTAAATTAAAATCTCTCGTTAAAGCATACTCCACTTGAAATTAAACAAATTATAAAAATATTTTCTTAATAATTCTTAAAATTCATATATGTTAAAGATTACACAAAAATTTCATCCTTTCAGGGAAATTGTCAGAGAAATTACACACATTACAGTAATTTCTTCGATTCTTTGAAATTTTACAATCACCGGTGATCTTGTTGTCAAAGCTGCGGCTAAACAATCTTGCAAATGTTTAATATATCAGTCCAGAAAACTAAGCGAGTTAACAATGTCATGAGAATGGTTAAAAAATTTAAATGAGAAGGGAGTAAAACCGGAAGCTACGCCGGTAGCGGTGGGTTGGGCAAGGTGATGGTTAGAGGAAAGATAAAAAAAAAAAGTCAAATGAAAAGCGCTGGCCGAATCGAGGTCAGCCGAATAATAAATCATTCGGCAAAGTCCTTTTCAGACTAGAGCACCATAAACCCTCGTATTTTTTTTTCGGAACGAACGTATAAAAACACCCATCTTACTTGCAAAACGTGTTTGCCAAAAAGAAAAATGAATAGAAGTGAAGACATAAAACGAAACAATATATATATATATATATATATTACATATATAATTTATTCTCCCAAAAATAATTTTACTAATAGTTTGATGTATTTGTAGAAAAATGTGTGCGTTATATTATGATTTTCCGAAAAAAAATGTATTTTTTTATACATCTCGTTCGATTTATATAAACTGACTCGCGCTTAAAGCACTTGCCATTCTCTCGTTGAGTCTCCCAATTTTAGTTTAATGCATACGCTATTTTTCGTACATTCTTGGCAATCAATTACTCGCGCGCATCTAGTAGTAACTACATATTGCGATACAGGAGCTGTCTTAGAATTCCGCACACGTGCTCGATATTTCCGCCAGCATCACGTTTCCGTCGTATTTTTCTGTATCACTTACAAGGTGCCTTTCATCTTATCGAATTCTCAGTGCTTCTAGAAAAAGCGGGTTGTATGGGTCGTATGTAACGCCGATAATAAAATACGAAACTAATAATATCCGCGACAGGTCCAGGCGTATACAGCAAAATTGCGTTACACAACTAGCCATGTGTACAAATACTCGCTCATAAAATCGTATACACATGTACCATATTTCTGTGTAATATGTATCCGCTGTGTGTATCGCAGAAATATAAAAAAAGCCGTATATCTAGAACTGATAATATGTATCCGGTACCTCGTGCAATGTAAATTTCTAAAGAGTTTGTGTTATTCTTTGAAAATGTAATGTTCTACGTAACATTTTTCTCCATATAATTTTCGACGTAATCAATTTATTTTTAATTGATACAATTTGCTATAAATAAATATAAATACCAGAATATCTCAGCAATTTTGCACAATATTTCCGTATTATTAATAAAATAAAACTAATTATATACTCTGTATTTTAATAAGAAAATAGAAAGACAATAGATATTATTTAATCGATACTTTGATAATAACTCTAAGTTTTCAATAATTGAAAAAATAAAAAAATTATCCATGCAATTGCAGAAAACTGACAGACAATAAAATTTGAAATCCGTAATAATAATATAGCTCAACGATAAAAAATTACATCTCTGAGATGCGCGCGGATAATCGTGTATGTATGTGGTAATGGAGACGTGAACTGCGAGTTGTTCCAGATAATAGTATCACGGATAAGCCTCGCAAAACGATAATAGGTTCGACAAGGAAGATAATGTCCTGTCGCTACGAGCAAAGAAGAAAATATCGAAAAATCTATCCCGGTCGCTTTAGTCGATATATATTCACGCGACTATATTTTTATTTAATTTAAATCTACGATTGAGATCCAAACGAAAGTTTGGTTGATAATTTATTATTAAATGTGTAAAAAATTTGCATATAAAATAAAATTTTCTTGACAATTCGAGATTGTTTTAGGCAGAGAAATAGAAAATGTTTTGATGGAAACCAAACTGTGTTAAATTATATAACATTCTGCCAAATCTTTTTAATTTTATAAAATTTTAAAGATTTTTTTATATTCTTAAAATAATATTTTTCACAAAAAAATGACAAACTTTTGTAATTGCGCCTTTTAAAATTAAATGATTATAAACTAAAAATTGTAGATATTTGCCGTCCTATATGTGCAATAATCTACAAAATTAATATAAAAAAAAAAAAAAAAATAAATGAAGCCAATATTGTCTTTAGTTACATATTCTCATACCGTTATATAAAGAATTTTTTTTTAATGAATCAATGATATGATTGAGGAAAAAAAAAGTGGCAATGATAGGTTGTACACAAATGCTCTATATGTAATGGAATATCCACAGTACAATTGCCTGAGTTAATAACGTTGCAAATATGAACGGTCCGCATTCGATGTCGTTTAAGATCAATCCGACGTTATAAAAATAAAAGAAAATTTATTTTGCTCCGTCACATACATATATCCCATACTTCGGATAAATAATAGAACCGAAACTAAAAGAAGCGATAATAAATTTTAACAAATAATCTAGATTGTTTTTCATCGCAATAATGGAAGAGATGCAATTTCCGAGACGAAACAAGATAAAACGATAAAATTAAAATATATTTTTTTATGCTCCTTCCTATTGTTTTTCTGTGAAATACATGAAGCATCCAATTATTTATATCTCGAGATGTATTTCTTAACTACCGCAAATATCTTCCTTATATCTCGAGTATAAAAAAAATTGTATAAAAAAGAGAAAAAAATTTTATGAATCATCGCGTCAATCTCACGACAGAGATTCGCGAGGAAGAACACGAGAACGCAGAGATCGAGAAATCTAACTTCCTTTCTGTGGGTTCATTTTACGAACCCGCCGATCAAGATTCGCGGTGGCGTCTCAATAGACCACTCGATCGACCGGAAGTGATAACAGAATGCACCTGTGTTTTCCGGTAATCGTCAAGCTTCATTGTTACTGCCGCGCTTCTCTCGAAAGATTGCAAGGCGGGGATGTTGAGATTGGAGCAAGAATCCTCGCGATCTACGATCGATCTCAAAGAGGAGCGAATGTCATTGCGTTTTATCGCATCGTGATTCGTGGAGATAAATTGATCGAACAGTTATTTAAAAAGAAGTTAAATGTTATTAATGCCATATCTAATTCTGCTAATTTATCATATGTTTGTAACATTGAAATACATTTATTTTATTCACAACTCCATTTTTAAGTTTCGAAAAAAAAGGCTTTTCATTAAAATTGTACATATTTCAAGTCTCGTACGGAAAAGATGCGTAAGCTACGTATGCTAAAAGCATATATCGTAATATAAGAGGAACGGATATCGAATAAAATATGAGTATAGACGGAAAACGACAATGCAATCTCACTATCAATTTTAAAAGACAGACAAGCACACGACGAACAAACATTCTCTCCGTTCAAATATTGAAGGAATTAAGAGAAAAACGATAAATGCTAGCAGAGCATTCGCGAATGTATCATCGTTAAAGTGTCAACGAAACGAAAAACAAATAACATAAAAGTACTTTATCCAAATGCAAAACAAAAAAAAAAAAAAAAAGAAAAGAAAGCATCGTCAATGAATCACGGCGTGATTTAAATGTACATATATATTTTATACAAGTTTAAAAAACTATTGTGTACACTCTATCGATCAAATGTAATGCAAGAAAATCTTCGTCTGCTATTGTTACTGTGCGAGCAGCTCTCTTTTAAAGGATTGACTAAAATATTCCATAAAGAATTAATTTTTTTATGCTTTAAAACTCGCCGTTTCAAGAGTTTTCGCGAGGCAGTCGATTTGAAAAGTACTCGTTGTCGCGAATTATTTATTTATTATTAGCGCGAGCCTTTCCTCGTTTAAACGTTATTTCCGTTTTAAATGGAGGTTGAACAAATTGCGCAAAACAACCAAATATAGAAATCATAAAATGCTAAAACGAATTACTTATATCACCTGCACCTGCACTGATGCATGACACCTGCATGACTGATTTACCGCCGAAAGAGAGGAAAAGGAACAATAGTGCGATATGAGGATAAAAATACCGCTACAATATAATCAAATTATAATGCAATGATGAAACGTTCGCACGAAAAACTGATTTGTCTGATAAAAAAATCTTAACTCAAAATATATTTTCAAATTTTTTATATCAATTATAAATATAAATATATGCTCATAATCAAATATTATTCGTAACTAAAAATCTAACATCTGCACATATTATGTCTATTAAGACTAAATTAAACGCGATGAGTGTTAGTTTACGTCTCACTAGAAAAACTATGCAAATTTTCCAAACGATGTAAGGTACTCACTCATACACGAAACCATGATTATGATTCGATTTTAATTATATAATAATTAATCGCAAGTAAATTGAACTACAATGGACGAGCGAATTTTATCACGAATTTAAATCGCGTTGAAAGTTCAAGTTTCGTTGTCCACGTGCCGATATACTTGGCACTGTTCGCACATCGTGGCGAAGAGAATGGGATGGCCGCGCCGTAAATTACCGGAGATCTCGTATCGTCGACTTTTATTTAGCGTGACATTCCCGCAAGTCAGGATTGCCGATCGCGTAATCTACGCGACGCTAACACGTTTTCCAACGACGCGACACGACGCCTCGCTGGAAAACGAAGCTGATCGACGCGATATCACGCGAGAAAAAGTTTGCTCGCGTGATAAACGAGCCGAGTCGAGAAAGGATCTTATTACAGCAGCAGCAGCACACGACGGTTGCCGATCCTTAGGAATTGGGGTCTCCCCTTTAGTTCTGTTCGCGTCACAATCTCTCGTTACCGCTTTCTATCGCGATTTCACCTGCCCGAGCTCGCTGCAGATTTTGCATTTTTGCGGGATTCCAATTTCCTTTCTCCGTGTGCAGCGCGACGAAAACTACCGTGTGTATTCGCGCGTTTCTCGTTCCATTTCTGCATCCTTCCAAGCAGAATTCACACGCACACAGAGTAGCGTAAATATTTGTCGCGCTGCGTATCTACTCTCATCTCGGTGACTGACAAAAGGATTGACGTGCGTGGAAGATTAAAAAATTTTGCTGCATAAAAAGCTAAGCGAAAGGAGTATAAGTCTTTTTATATTACACGCGCAAAATCATATATCTTCTGCGCACATTTACCTCTCCAATGATTTTTCATACCCCTTTGTAAATGTCGTAAGGTTCATGATTTGCCCTTTATTTTTAACATTAAATAATATCTAGACAAATAAAAAATCTTAAATTCATTTTCTATTCATGTTAATTTGAATCACTCGATAATTGTCAATGACTCAACATTGTAAATTATCCTGAGCGATTCGTAAACAGGATATACCGTATGTAAATAGTATGCGACGCAATTTAAAGTAGTCATTATCAAGGAGTTGTTTCTTTGTAGAATCATGAAAGTCGCGTCGCGGTAACAAAACATAAAAGAGGCGTCCCGAAATAACAAACATTTGAGGTAGCTTCGTGAAATTAAGCGGGCAACTGAGTTATCCTGAGCGTATGCTGGAAGGATATGATTACGCACATAATAGAAATCAATTACAAAACGTTCGTGGTATAATATAATATGGAGAGCGAATTAACTCTATACCGGCAAACTTTTTTTTACGCACGCGTATATTAATTTTTTTTATTATTTTCGCGAGCTGTTACTCGAATACACTGATGTCCCGAATCTATTTTCCATCTTGATCAATTTGCTTTTATTTAACAAACTATCAAAGAAGAGCGATAGTGTTTATAATAATTTGTGAGTGACTGAAAGAATAACAAAATGTAAAAATTAAATTTAAAAAATGTAAATAATTAGTCAAATCTTATCTTATACATTTAACCCTCTTAAGTGGACTTTATTAAATTTATTAATTTAAATATAATTATATAAAAATAATAAATACGTATGGAAAATTGGACAGTGTCGACAAAAGTAATATAGTTTCTCAATATTTTTATAAATTGATTAGTCTATAATGTAAGATGCTCGTTCTTAAGCTTGAAACATCTTATATACTCGCGGCGTGCGCGATAAACGTTTGTATGTAATACATACTCTGAGAATTGGCTCATCGTAAAACTTAAAGCGAGACTTACTTAGCTAGTTTGTTGAAAAAGCTCGTCCGACTAGTATTTTACTCGCGACAATTTTCCTAGCAATTTCACCGAGATGAGCGTATCTTTTTCTATCAGGCGACGCAACGAAAAAAAAACCTACTGCTGTAGGATACAAGAGATAAAAATCAATCGAGTTACAACGAAATTACAGCGAGCAGCAATGATGTATTAAAACATGAATTCGTGCAATCTTGCTAATGCAATTTTGCTAATGCAATTCGTTAGCAGAACTAATACAAATTATGCAGAATAGAGGAAAAGATCTGTTTTTATAGATAGAAGCGCGTTCCGTAGATATTTCCTGTTTTGGAAAAAAAAAATAAAAAAAAAAAACTAAACATATTACAGATTCCGCGATTATCGCTACTAGAGAAAGTATACTTAATTCGATACAAGTTTTCACGCGAATAAAAGTTGAAATAAATTCTAAAACTTTCTACTCACCTATTTTATGCAAATAATCAAAAAAATTGTGATAAAAGAATGATAAAGAAAAGTACTAATACGTACTTTATAATCGAATATACGTTCATCACTTATATTTATGTCTCCAATTAATTTTTCTCCTTTTTTCAGAAAATTATACAAATGTTTAAGGCAGTTAAATTACATAAAAATCTGTAAAATATATATATATATATATCTATATATATATTACTAATCGAAGTGTAAATTCACATTATAATGTATTTGGATTTACAAAAACGTATCTCGTATTATTATACATGTAACATTTTATTATGCTTTTTTAGATATGTTAGAAAACTTATTATACATAAAAAAATTGTTATACGTATTCATGATAAAATATTATAAATTCAAGATAAAAATAAAAATTTTTTTTTTTTTTTAAGTACGATTATTCACCGTCTCATTTATATTGAAAAGAAAATTGTGAATTCACTTTCTAGCAATAATTTCTGGATGCCAACGTCATGGTCATTTGCACTTGGCGATTATTCTTTCCATCGTAACAATGTCATCTATTTTTCGAACCACAAGAGAAAAGTTTATTCATCTCGCAAGTATTGCAAAAGTATCTTTCAAGACATCCAATATGTTTTCCTTTCCATCTATCGAAAACGAGCAAATAACGTGCTGGTTTTGATAAAAAAAAAAAATATAAAGGGGAGAACGATTTCTGATCGCCATGCGGTTTTCCTCAATAATTAGAGCGAATAAATGCATGAGTGACGCGGTAGATTCGACGGTGAAACTTCGCGACCACATTCGCGACGAGAAAGGAAATGAAAGATAAAGAGGATACGAAGATAAAGTAGCGATGGAAAGAGAGCGAAAGAACCGCAAAGAAGGAGAGTGAATGAATATTTGATGGCAATGTGTCAGTCACTCACGCTGGTCGGTCATAAACGGCCTAAAAATGCGAGGCTCAAAGCCATCCGTATTTGCATGTAAATGTATTCGTAGTTACACCCGCGTAGAGGGAAATACGAGATTTAAATTCTTTTAATGAAATACTCGTCGGCCAGATTGTATCTGGATGCCGTTCGAATCATCCGAGTTTACGCGGAATATTAGATGCACGCGTGAAAACGAAAAAGTTAATAAATATCTCACAAAATAAATATGAGGTGTGATAGAAGTAAGAAAAGTGTAAATCGCGTTTTATTCGTCTATTAAAAAAAAAAATAAATAAATAAAATAAATAAAACAAAAAGATACATGTATTTCTCTCTAATGCAAACATGTAAATTATTTTAATTACACAAGTAAATTGTTTTTTTCTCTCAAACAGAAATGAGAAAAACATTTTTTTTTTTCGTGTACACGTTCATCTCCATTTTATCACCGAAATAATCATTTTTGACAATTTGAACCGCTCATGTGTTATAAAAGAAATGTTTGTTCAGACAATTTCGACCCTTCCGAAATGAAAGCATTCGAAGCGAACACGACCGTGCATATGTAGTACTTTTTCCATCGCAATTTTTTCGTCGGTGAAATAATTCTATTCGAACTTGTATAACATCGTAAGCTATATACATATAAATGTCAAAAAATCTATTTCCGAAACGAGAGATGTTTGTCTCCGTTGAAGTGATTTATTTCTATTTTCGCAATGTGTAAAAAAATATTTGGCCTTATGGAAAATCGGCTTAAAATCGCGCAATTTTTAAAATCATATATTATGGAGAATGTTTTCAAGCCTTTTTTTTGTGTCGGAAAATAATCCCTAATCTATTTGCATTTACGATGCATCTCCACATATGGTTTTTATATAACACGAATACAAGTTTTTGTACGTTAAATTGAAAAATAAGCTTTTTACAGTTTTGAATAGAAGAAAAAAATGTAATAGCACACACTCCGTGAAGAATAATTTACAAAATAACAAATAAAATATAATCGCGACAAAAAATTCAATTTTCTAAGGATTGAAATCGAATCTTTCGATATGCTTTAACCATGTACCCATTTCTCTTCAAATCGATACATCTCTCTATATAAGTAATACTCTCATATTATCGTTTCGATATTATCGAGCTATTATAACAGACTTCAATTATATCGGCGCGCAAAAAGCTTCGCTTCAGCGTTCGAGCACCATAAACTGAATGAGAATCTTAAAAAGATTTTCCGCGGTAATTGCCGTTGAAATTGCGCCGACGTGCAATATTTAAAGCCTCATTGTTATGCATCGATATTTCTTTTTTTTATATAAATATATCGCGTAACATTGGCAGCCGGTGATATCGATTGCGTTAAAGTCGAATATACCTGTCAGGGGATAACAATTTGTAATGCGCCTCTCTGTTCTCTCATTTCCGGTTTAGATTCTAGAGCAAGAAAGAGAGACTATCCGGTATGAGCAGCGGGGCGTTGCAATATGCATAAACAAACTTTCGGACGGCGGTAAACTTCCGTGCTCGCGTATTTCGCAGACACAGTTTTACGCGATATTGCGTCTCGATTCTGAACGAATTCCAATTCGTTCTCTCTCTCTCTCTCTCTCTCT
>JBCAUJ010000038.1:12400346-12421544 GCA_038406275.1 Cataglyphis albicans
TCTCTCTCTCTCTCTCTCTCTCTTTCTCTCTGTTGGAAAAGTTTGGATCGCACTCTGTAAAAGGAAAACGTGTATTTCGCTTCTCCTTCGGTGAAAACACGTTTACAGCGAGCACGGCGAAGAGCAATAAAAGCCGAGACACGGTCCGCGGAAAACAGCGCGAGGGCACAATTGTGGCCGCGTTTCTCTCCTCTTTCACTGGCTTTTCTAGTTTTCCTCTCGTAGTCCGCTTTTACCCCTCCGAGATACATCCACCTCTAATTTGCTCGCCGCGACAATGGCCAATAATGAAACGTACGCGCGTAAAACACAAAAAGGCTCTTCGTTTCGCGCAAACACAACCCTTATTATCGAGTTAATTGAAGTCGTTCAATTACCAAAGGTTTAAAATATTTTTAAAAAATTTTAATATCGTTTACAATTGATTTTAATGTGCTTTTAACTTGTTTCTTAATATCAATGTTAAGAAGTTATTCCAAAATCGATAATTAGTGTCAATTTGCGTCATCAATTAAGATATTCTTAATTAAGAGCGATTCTTTTAAAATCCTGCAGAAATTTTGCGTAACTATAGTGTTTTCAATATTCATAAAACTATCATATCACACTCAGACTTTTTATTCCGTTTTATTTATAAAATCATACAAACGTTCCTTACAATCTACTTATGTTAGTAGAAGCATTAATTCCATATCATAGAATCTCATCTCCCCCACCATTAATCTTGAATCTAAAGTGCTCTACATCCTAATTTAATTGCAGAGAGAAGCGGAGCGCGTTATAACATACTCGCTGTAATCCGGTAATATACGTTTGCGCGATCTCTCGTAACTGCGCCAGCACCGCATAGTTAATTCTCTAAGAGAGCGATCTCCCGATTTATTTATCGGTTCAACGGATCCCGCAGTAATTTTCAAGAGAGAAATAAAGGGAGAAAGAGAGAATCATCGAATGAGAGAGCGCGTAATATCGTAAAGCATAATGAAGCGGGAAATCTTCGGGGTCGAGTTACCGGCAGTATCGAGGCTCGCATCAAACCGCGTAAGTATGCAAATATCCGACAGCATTTAGCGTAGATTTACTTAGCTGCTCTTTTGACATTAATTAGCGTGAATATGTCTGCGGAGGCTGTGCAGTGCCGCATCATTCATAAGACCCCTCCATTGCGGTCAGAGGCTCGGCTCATTTTCCCATTCCACTTAGTCCACCGAGAGAAAGAGAGAAAAAGAGAGAAAGAGAGAAACAACCAAAAATGTTAATGATCGCTGCGCGAACATGCTTCGTTACAGGAGATTATAAAAGAGGGTATTAATTTCATTCAATCATATAATATTTCTTACCCTCAAACATGCTTCATTCGATCGTGGCGATGAATTATTCTCGAGATTTTACACGATAATAATTCAACTAATATTGAATGAGATTTTTATTACGAATCAAGGAATTTCGGATTATTAGATGCATCGCGATATATCTATATCTCAAGCACACTTTTCCTCAACGATGAATCGCGTTTGAAATTGAATTGCTTCAAGTATGATTATTGAATCACCACGTAAAGATAAGAAAAAGATTTCCACGAGAATAAGAAAATTTTCTTCAAAACCGCAACGATCGAGATTTTCATGATTCAGGATACGCTCGTAAAGAGAAGCGAAATGACAAAAGATGATATCTACTAGTGCAACCGCCTGAAAACTCTCCTGCGAGTGCTCCCCGTGGATTAAAGTATGGCCGCTTCTCTTCTAGTCGTTAAGTTTGATAAATTAATTCCTCCCCGACCGCGGTCTCTCTCCTTCGCGTGCAAAAAATTGTCACGGACGGCGGAAAACAACCCCGGACATTAGGCGCAATGACATAAATTTACGGTCATTAATAATTTATGAAAAGCTCCCCGCTGGCCATCCGCTCATAAATATACTCGACACTTTTCTCCGCAGAACGAAAACCGCCGCGTTTATCGCTTCGCCTTTACTTCTTTTTAACTTTTATTTTCTTATTATTTTTGAGTCGCTCTTTCGTTATTATTATTCCGATAACGAGTCTTGAGACGTATCAAGCCGTTAACAGTAATAAATAAAAAAACTTTCTAGTTATAATAAATACGAAGTGAACGCGCTTTGAAAACCTATTTGATTTTCTAGATCTTTCAAGTACTACTCAATAAGCAATTAATTTTTATATATCAAAATATTAATTAAAATCATAAAATTTAAGATACGTATATGTAAAAGATTTCCACAGTCACCGATACGTTACTTTCTTTTCCGCACATTTTATTATCCCCTCTTACGCTTGCTATAAAAATGCCTCTTCACCCGAAGCGCTATAATATTTTATCGCCATATCCATCATCATCATCATCATCATCATCAGTATGTATCACGAGACGATGCGGTTGTTAAAAAATATTTTATCGCAAAGTATATCGTGCGCGACAAAAGCTCCGCCGTGAAGCTTGATCGCGAGGTCAAGAGTTGTCGGGAGGATCTAACGAGTGCACGTGGAAAGTGCACGAGTGCGCTCTCTCTATAGTCGCATCCCTCTACAACCCTATAGGGATGCGTTTCGTGGCAAGCGACACAGTTTAACGATTATGAGCGCTACGGGTGAGGCATGAGAAAAAGAGATATTCCAATATACACGGGGCAGAACTTAATGCCCGGAAAATCATCGATGTTCCGGAGAGATAAACGTGCGCGTGCGATAAAAAAAAAAAAGAAAAACAAAAGCATCAAAGTGCGCGATGGTACGTTATACGAGCGGCGTTTTTAACACTGCGCAGGATTATCAATATATCTTTTTTGTCATGTCTCCACCCGCATAAAACGCGGACATGTGACAAGCGGGCGGAATAATGATGACACGTGGTAAGCGTATACGTTAGATAATTCAAACGACTCGCCCTCTCCGATATCTCAGATGTCTTCGTTAATCGGCGAAAAAAAATGTCATTCGCAAAATAATCCGTAACTGAAATTTCTCTAAGATTTATAAACTGTTATTTATCTTCAGCTCTTCTTCCATCTCCTTTTCAATTGTGTTATCAAAACAGTAACCCTGCATTATGCACATGAATAAATTTAAAAATATCGTCGCGCGATAATTGCGTTCAGTCTAAAGAATACTTTTTTCTTACAAGATGTAAATAGTTCAATTTAAAAAGAAATAAATAAATAAATAAATAAAAATCTTATTGAAATAATTATTCGGAATTACAACATTATTTTAAATTTATCCATAGTTTCTTCGTGTGCTTCATTTTGAAGAGAATTCTTTATTCTCTTATACTTAGAAATTCTTGGAAGAGACAAAGAATCAGAATTAAAGTTGGCTGACGTTAGTAAAACTCACTTAATCCTAGAGACTCGTACTTTCTGGTACAACCATGAAGATACGATTGCATTGCGATGTAGCAGATCGTAAAACTTTCAATTCCACTAGTATTTTCTTTATCTGTTTTTTCTTATAAAAATGTGTAAAAAAAAGTTTTATAGAAATATCTTAAAACAGAAAATAATAAAATGTTTAAAAAATTCACGATGAAAAGAGTTTATCTCTCCGTACAATCAATTTCAACGAAATACTAAAATTTTGTGGATTTTCCAAACTATTACGAATATTTAAGATTCTTTCGTTTTGCGATGCTCATCACGTATTTATCGATCGTTCCTCCCTTTTGCGAGATCTCTCGATGACGGATAAACTGGAAGAATATTATAAATGCTGCGGCTTTTTCCACGGACGCGCTCGATCCTCGCGAATATTTCGATCGATGGAAAATCGACGACGATCAATGCAAAAGCGATCAATGGGCCGTATAAATATTCATGGACGATGGAGAAATCGCGTGCACGAGAGCACGACAAAAGCTCGTTTGGCGACTAAACTCGAATTTTAGCATTTCGACGAGAGTTTCGTGTTTCCGCAGGCTTCCGGACCCGATTTGGCATTTCCAAAATACGCGCTTCAGGAATGTTTATTACAAAATTTTATTACTCTCAGCGCATTTACACACACACACGACTTTACGTAATGTTACGAGACGCACCACATTATTACACGAAACAGAAACAATGCGTTTTACTACTGCACCATACGCTGCACAACTCGCTCCGCGATCCCTTGTCTTTTCTTTCATTCTCTCTCACAATGGTTCTTTTCATTGGATCATTAACACGATAAAAATTAAAATTCTCGTAATTAACTCACAGACACATAGTTCCACAATATGTAATATATTTTACATTGTTAGATATAATAAATGTATATGCTATTCGCGATATTTTTAATTAATAATATCGCAGGTATGATCAAATCTAAAATATGTTAATTAAAAAATAATAATAAATCAAAAATACTAAAATAAAGTTAATTAAATTTATCACATTTATCATAAAACATAACGTAAACGTTAATTTGTCCTATTTTCGATAAAAAAAGGCAGATTCACGGTCTCCGATCAAATATTAAAATTTAATTTATTATACGAAGAGCGATTTCACATTTATTATTTAATTTCATCAACATATTTCTCACGACACGAAATTCGTATACTTAAATATCTCCGTTTAATTGACTTTGATAAACGTTCCTCTAAAATCATAAACAAGATGAGAGAAAATGTATATTAAGGATGTTTATGCCAGTTTACATATACAAGTAGCCGAGATAATTGAGTAGCTAGCTTCAGCTGATGAAACAGATGATAATTTCTGCCTGACACTGTGTGTCAAAAACATTTAAATACGTTAAAGTTAATAAAGCAATAGCAAAATTATATTCTATAAAAAAAAAATAAAAATAAAAAAAAGATATAATTAAAGAAGTTGCAAAAGTAAAGAGGTTTACATAAATTTGTTTTTCGTGCTTGACTTAACTCCTCGCGATTTCACTTGACAAACTCGCGTTTCGAGATTTCAACTTCCGTGATAAACGACTCGTTTACGAGCTTGTTTGCATGGCTGAAGAGCAGAGAAGACGAAGGTAGATTCGTGCTGTAAAACTGTATTGCATCTCCGAACTGCGTCGAAACTTGTATATCGGAATAAGCAGAGAAATTAGTTTAACGTGGGTGTAATGACAACTCGCACGAAAGTTGTCATGTAAGCCTGATTATTCGCAACGATGCGGAAGTTCGACGTAACACATATTACCTCGCAATACGGCGTACATTGCCGCAAAGAGAAAAGAAATGAAAAGGAAAAGACATATTAAAAGATAATATTGCCATGTCAAAGTTCGTTGACATCGTCGATATTATCGCCAGCGGAAATGTTTATGTCGGCAAGAAATTTGCTTCGTAAAATACATTGCCCGGACGTTGCAATGTCGCGATAAAAGCGATCAGAATTACGGTGATCGTCATTAGCGATGCTGGTTGAGCTTCGACTGTAAACGTTTTTACGTTCGACGTAATGGCTCGATCTGTGCTCTATTCCCATGATATCTACCTGATTTAAACTGTTGAACGGCATAGTAAAACGTGTGGAATTGCGCGAACGTGCGCGGCACGCGACACTCAACCGCGATGCTAATCACTCCTGGAAATTTATTCACCCGCTCAAACGAGATACTCGCCTAACAAATTTTCGGCAAAGACAGACATCATATTTTAACAACAAGACAGTCAAAGTATCGGCGCGTCATTAGAGAAAATAGATTGCGGCGATGAACGATCTCTCACGTCGATCGTTATGGCATTCAAATGCGCAAAATCTTTAAATTATTATTAATATTAATTATAAATTTAAATTTAAACTTAATTATAAATTTTATTATAATTATTTTATTTTATTATTATTTTATTATTATATTATTATATTATTTTATTATTATTATTAATTATAAATTTAAATTTAAACTTAAATTTATATTAATCCGAATTGTAATCTATAAATATAATTATAAATATATAATAATTTTTAAAAATGAAATAATTAAATGTTTTAACCGTAACGAGCGTGCCTTTTCTAATGCAAGATAATAAGAGTTTCATGACTATATTCGATCTCCTTATAGAGTTTAAATGTATACATCGTTATAAGCATTCGTAATTCTAGTTATCAATTTTATAGCAACGATATGAAAATCACAGCTTGCGAAATAATATATATATATATATATATATGTACCAAAAACTCTAAAGTAACTATTTAAATTGCTAAAAAATTTTTGAATGAATCTCACGTAGCTTAAAAATCATTGACATTTGGAGTGCCAAAGTGTTTTTATTTTCTATATTTTTTATGCTTTTTTTTTATAAATTATAGACAGGCTGCTAGAATGTCCTACTTATTGTTAGAATATTCTTATTGTGTAAAGTTACTGTACAGATGTTCTAGATACCAGAGGCAATCTCTTTGACTGAAACTCGTTGTAACGGAATATCATGCCTGAGGATATGTAAATATCCGTGAATTATACGAGCAATGTCGTATACAATCATGTGCTGTGCTTCGGAAAAGGTCTCTCTCTACTTGTGTATGTATACCTCGTACGATATTTCAATCAACAGGTAACAAATAAATTACTTCATACAATTATGTAATTATTAAAGATCAATCAATCCACGCATAATGAAAAATAATTATTTTTTTCTTTCCGACTATATAATATTTCGTGAAAAACATTTCAACAAGTTTCATTAAAAACATTTATTAATTTAATTTAAAAACATTTATTAATTTAATTTATTATTAAAATTGTTGCGTCGTGGAAATGATAATTATTATGATAAGGATGTTTTTAATGAAACTTGTTGAAATGTTTTTCACAGAATATTTTAATGCCAGGGAAGTATAAAATAATTATTTTTCATTATACGTTATTGATTGTTCTTTAATAACCGTATAATTGTATGAAGTAATTTATTTGTGAACGGTTGAGTGAAATTTTGTACGAGGTACATACACAAGCGTAGAGAGATCTTTTATAAATTGCTTAATAATTGTACATGCATACGTATTACATTGTCATCGTATAAAAATATATTTTGTAATAATTGTTTTTGTTCTAATGGAACAATATATGCATACATATATAGATATATATACAGTGTCTCATAGATAAAAATTTGTTCTTCCATTATATAAAAAAAAAAAAAATAAAAAAAAAATAAAAAAAAAAGAACAAATTTTTTTCTAAGACAGAATAATTTTGATTGATGAAACAAATGCTCCAATCATTCTGATATCATGGACCGAGATGTTACTACCATGATATAGCTTGTACTTTTTACGTCATATTCGGTTGAGATGTAACGAGTGATACATCAAAAGTATCGATCGTCGTCGAGTTCTCGTCGCACGGTATGAACTAAAACCGTAAACGTCAGCTAAGCGGAAGATCCAATTTTTCCAGTAAGTATCACTCTCGTGTGTACTTTAGTCACGTGTTATATCGTAAAAAAAAGCACACGCGATCATCGGCCTTCCGCGCGAACGGACAGTTTCGCCAAGAAACATTTCTTTTTTCCCCCTTTTTCTCCTTCTAAGATCTACGCAAAGATGCGTGGATATTTCTTTAATATCGAATTTATATATTTAGCAAGATTAATTCGAGTCTCTTATAAACTGTTGTATTTTTTATTTATCTTTAAAATTGAAATTCTTATCTTCAAAAATTTGCTATAACATGTTTCTCTTTTGAGATTATCAATGTAATATTTTTCGATTAATCGCCTTCTTTTATCGTAAAAAGAAATGTTAAAAAATTAATAAAATTTAATAAAATTAACAAGACAGCAGCTTTCGTACACGTGAGAAATCGAAATCGGTAATTAGTAATAAAAAACAGCCAGTAAAAGTACACTGCGATGTAGATAGCGTAGGTATCGTAAATTATTAAGTTTAATAAGTTGCACTTTTTATATGCACAAAAGTCGTTGGTGCATCGGGGTGCGAAGTTCAGCGGGCCGGGAGCTTTACAAGAAATTTCTCCTTTCCATTGTCAAGCTCGTGTCGTTAATTAAGCACGCGCTAGGAATTCGCCGACGCCGAGGATCCAAGCAAATCCCTTGGCGTTGAGCTCGTTCAAAGACTCGCTCGTATTTACAAAGCCGTTCGTATAATACGCGCGTGAATGTACGTGTCTTAATGCATTGTTCTTCTCCCGTAACTTTTCCTTTAGCGACAGAATTAATTCTCCTTCCACTTCTTATTGCGCGTAATCGCGATAATACAACGTACAAGAGAAACGGCAATGACAAAAATAAAATGCACACGAGACTGTAAGCTGTTCAAATTCGTCAAAAGGATATGTAAATACAAATATCCCAAATAGCCCTTCTGTTTGTCCATCACATACTATGCTCATATTTTCTTGAAAGTCCGTAAACAAACATTTCTTGGAACATTTAATTTTTTTCTTATCGTACAATTTTATTATTCAAAAAATAGACTCTATAATTCTCGTGCATATTTCTCCAGTATATATATATATATATTTTGCGTTACAATATTTTTCTATAGGGGATAAACCATATCGATCGTAATTCGTGCCCGAGCTTTCCCAAAGGCATTTTTATTTTCCGGAGGCGAGCAGAGAGGATGCGCGCAGCTCAATTCATTGCTCTGGGAAACTTGTGCACCAGCGAGAATAGCCCACTGAGCCGGGTCTCTCCTTCGACGCGACTCCTTTTCCTCTAGATATGCTTCTACGCCCTTTGTCGCCGCGTTCGTTTTTCCCTCAGGTCCTCCCGCGCGCCGTTGCACAGCAGAAAAGACTTCTCTGCATGTTCGAGGCGACGAGAGAGTCGAGAAAAAGGAGGCAACGCGACGAATAGACGTTTCCTGCCCCGCGCCTTGCAAGAAAAAGAGACGGAATGGCGCTTCGCCATTCCGGACAACGCGAGAGCTTGTTTGCAGCTCTGCGATACATATTTCTCAGCACGAGTCTCCTAGATCGATAGGTAGGCGCTACCCAATTCGAGAGAAACCATTCTTCGTACTTTGATTCACGACTCGTTCACCAATCGACCGTTTCATTTATCGCGGTTATTTACGGTTGAATTTTATCAACAATAAATGATTGGATTTATTGTCGTGATTTGGAGGGTCCTTCTCATTGTATTGTTTACCGTATTTCCAGGAAAATTATTTTAAATTGCATGTTCAAATTCAATTAAGGTCAAGTGAGATTCATTTAGACTCTTGATTTATTTGTCTCGTCGATGATATATTATTATTGTTATTACTATTCAATATCTCCTTAAATTATTGAAATATTTCAAAAAGTAAAATGCTGATCATTAATTTATTATAAAAAATTGTGATTTTTCTAGCATGCATGTACAAAATATAGCAATTACCATTATCATTATACAAAAATTATTTTTCTGCTATTTTATATTCGGATTTACATTGTGTAAACTTGATTAATCTAATAATAGATTGATTTTATTTTATTTGAAATTATTATATTTAAAAAATATAAATTCAAAAACAGAATTCTAATATAAAATACTAGTCTATAAATACATCTAAAAAATTAATATAAGTTAACTTTACAGCGCAATTGTAATTATAACTAACGTTCATTTTCATTATCAGCTTATTGTTAGTAAAACTATATTTTTTTCATATAAAAGTAATTTATTTCTATTTTCCACTTGCAAAAAATCTCTAAAATTAAAAATTAAAATTATTCGGATCAAAATTTTTAAAAATAGATATAAACACGGAAAACATTAGCTTTTGAAACCAAATAAATATACTTTTACCTGAAAATCGGTCTAATTTTACGCGACGGACAGAAAACAACAATTTACGACGTCGCGCTCATACAAGCCCTAATCGGCGAATATTTCTGCGGGAATTTTCTTGGACCGGTTTCAAGGAAGCAGGACCGGGCCAAAGTAAGTCACGGGGATATATATACATTCCCAGGAGGAATCTGGAAAAGGTTCTTCTCCTCCACAGATATATGCTCTTTTTGCCAGGAAAATAAAGATAACTCTGCGTTTGCGGCGCGTCGCGACGGCGGATACGACAGGACGCGTGATCTCGACATCTGGCGTGAATAAAGAATGTACGTCGCACGAGATTCCGTTTGAAATTTGAATCGTGTCGTACCGTACGTATGTATTATGTCGAAAGAATGCAATGTCAAACCAGATACACGTCTTTGTGATGCTTACCCGCTTATTGCGCAACGTATCGTCGTCACGATGCTAAAACGCTCTTCTTGGAAGAATATCCTTTAAAAAGAATATCCCCCTTTATATAAGAGAGACGTATTAGCCGATTGGATCGTGAGAGGTCGCCGTGAAAATACGATGACTTCGTGAAAAATAATAACTTAAATTTTTGCGTTAAAAATTCTGTAAAAATTCTCATCTTCTAAAATATAATTCTCGGCGAGACACACACATTTCCTCTCTCTCTCTCTCTCTTCACTCCTCTATTTTTTAAAAGTTACACGGTAGCGAAGGGTTAATGTGACTGTGAGTCCGGAAAAGCGGGAAATATCTCGCGCGTTACAGCGTGAAACAACGGAGGACAATCAGAATTTTATGCTGCGGTGAGAAAAGGCAAAAAGTTTCGCTCGTACATTGCGTGCTCTTCGCTTTACAACGGCGAATGTAATACACTGCACTACCGTAGCGAGAAAGAAATTCTGTTAAAAACATAACGCGCAAACTCTGTAGATCCATGTGATGCATCGCACTATACATCATACTCCAAGTACATATTCCAATATAATTCATCTTCTATGCTAGATGCACTGCTAAAATTACATATATTTTCAAGAATCGTTTTCAATAAACCAGAAACATAATCTGTAAGAGATGGCATCTTCACATCTCATCCCATTCGTAATTTTGGATGTGTTTAATTGCCAATACTTGAAAAAATACAGTTTCGCCTGTTTGACAAAACCATCGATAAAAATTTTAAACCTCAATGTAAATGAGTATTAAATCAATTCATACTTCAAACTACATATTTTATAATTTAGAAAAAAATAGTCTATATTTTTATATTTTAAATATTACTGATTTACGCTTTAACGAATATCAAATTTCATTGACATTTAATATAAGATACATACATTAATGCTTTATACAAGAATGTACCTTATACATATAAATAGAATCGGGAGGTACGCACTGAAAGATAATACACGGATATAATATGGCAAACAATCAGATGAAACATATGCTTTTGCTAAGAAATGTAAGCGAGAGAAAGAAAAGAGAAATAAAAAATAATAAACTGCCATTTCTCAGTGAGAAGCTTCAAGACGCGAAATGTACGCGAATTAAAGTGCCGTTTCTACAGCGGCGGCACTCCGTTGAAATATCTTCTCGGCGGACTGTTGCGGAACTCGGGGGAGAAAAATGAGATGGGAAGATGATCTCTCGTACGGGAGAACGACGTTTTTACCAGGTATGTTTTATTACTGTCTCGCACTGTATTCGTACTTCCTCTTTCTTCCCCTCACTCTCCTTTTCACCTACCTCATCACATTGGACAAATTCGAGGATTCAATTCTTGCCTGATAATGTCAATTGAGAGACTATGGCGGTTAGAAATCCTTTCTATCGAAAGGAGAATCGCAATCGAGTGTGCGCCATGTTTCCTAACTGATGCCTAATTGTTAAGTCCGTTCTTGGTCGTTTGTATTGGGGGATTAAATGTGGGAAGGGGATATATAGTTAGAAACCCTCGAGGAGATACGGCTACGAATAGTAACCCGTGGCGATCCGCGTTTATTCGACCGAGCTCTAATATCTATACAACATTCGCATGCTATGAAACTTTCGCTACCGCAATTGTTCTCAATAATCTAATGCCCAAAGCGTTCCGAAGGGGTATTAAATGAAAATATAGAAGCACCTTCTGTACATACGAAGATATGTAGAATGATAGTTGAGAGAAACTTAATTCTTCCCATTTCAAAATTCAATATATTCAATAAAAAGATGCGCTGATGACATCAATGTTTAAATTATAATGATATAAAAACGCATCTTTTAATCTTTATATAAAATAATCTAGATATAATAGATGATACGATTAAATCTACGCTCATAGGTAATAGATTACTCAAGATTGTCATTACGACGACAGCATAATGACTATTATTAGAATTATCAGGATTCAGAAAAGAATGCATCCCATCTCTATATGAAAAACATGAAACGCAAGGAATTTAATAACGAACGTTAAGCGCATCCTGTCTGCAGATAGAAACTCATAAACCTTTTTCCAGATATCTCAAGACTCGGAATGTACGAAAGAAGTACACGTTAAGCGGCTCGTGAAAAAACAAAGCTAAGGACGAAAAAAGAAAGGAAAAGGAGGGAGGGAGGTTTTTCACGAGACTGATATGGATACATGTATCTCTTCCAAGTTCTCTCGTATCCATTCGGAGATGCCATTTGCTCTCCTCGTCGGTTAAATCCGGGGATCCAATTTCAATTCATTCGCTAGAAGCTCGGTGTAGCGGTCTTTTTCGAAATTGCAATTGGTAAGAGTCACCTAAGTCTAAGGCCTTAGCGACTGGGGATTAGATTGACTCGTGGGAAAGACGTGGAAATGAAAGTGTCACATAGCAACCGCAAAAGTATCGAGACAGCCTCACCGCGTCATATCGACTTTTGATGACGCGAAGAACACTTTTTTCAGATACGAGAAACGAGAGCAGAGTTTTATCACGACTTTCTCTTAGAGAAATTGATATATATTTATTTGAATATTAAATTTTCTTCCTATCTCTCTCTCTCATTAAAATAAAGTAAATAGATTTTTTTAAAGAAAAGAAATTTTATCAGATAATGAAAAAGCTTTAGAAAAATTATTTTCGTAACAATAGATAAAATCAACAATTTTTTGCTAGTATTCGTAATAATTGTTACCTTTCAAAATCTTAAAAATTGCGTATATACGTACGCTCGTCATCTTTTTCATTAAAATTAAAACGTATATAATCTAAATACAAACTCAAAATGGTCGCTATTAGTTTTACGAGCTAATTGTCTCGTCTGTTAGCTCGATGATTGTTTGACATCTCACACTCTATTATACTTTATGAGCGGCTCGCCGAGAATCAGCTTCGCTACTTTTACTTCGCAACTCTAACGAGTGACGAGTCAAGACAGGATGTACATGCTTCCCTTTATTTCGTTCAACCAGTCATTTCACGTGAATGAAATAAATGCTTTCATTTTGAATGTATTAATTATTTCATTTACAATATAATATCTCTATTTTAACGCTACAATAATCGTAGATCTTATATCGAACGTTTACTATATTTCTCTCTCGTGATAATTGCATCCATACATTTTAGGAATTTGATATACATTTAGGTATTCGATAAAATAAATCGTGTTTTAATACTAATAATATAATAATACTTAATATGTATATTGCAATTATCGATAATTACGATTATTAAATTCAATATTTTGAAATACATAGAATGTGACAAGCAGCATGAAAGCGCGACCAAATTCAATCAACAAGCTGTTTTTCGGTCAATAATTATTGAATATTGAGTCTTTCGTAAATTTTGATAATAAACGCAATTAATACACGAAACCCGATCGCTTTCTACATATTATATTAAATTACATCAACTTTATCTATTATTTGCTTTCGATTATACAGATAAAATTTTGAGAAGAGATTTAGATTAATGTTTATACATTTCCGTGTTATATAATTTTATCGCTGAAGCGTAAGATAATATTGCGATATTTGTTTCTCGTTGAGAATACTAGATGTATTACTCGACATACTATACATAATTGTTTAAACACAACTACTTCAGTAGCTAAACTGCAAAGATAACGCATAATCCAATTCGCGTTCTAAGTTGCAATTAATTCCTTTAAAGCCGGTACGACGCGATGGCGTAATTAATTATAATTAGATTCTAAGCCACGTGCGATATTCCTCGTCTCGGATCCGCGGTCCTCTTTGCAATGACACACTTTTTCGCTGTTTCGCGGTTTATGAAATGGCGAGATACCGTCGCGGTAGAATTAGCAATTAATTATTGTCGCAATAAGCATAAATTGCAAAAGAAGCAAGAGAAAGAGCGAGAGAAAAGGAAAGAGACAAAAATTAATCGCGCCACGAACCGCAGCATCGTTTGGCAATCGCAAGAGGACAAAACGTCAACGTCGCCATCGGGGAAATGAAATCGGGCCGAGTGAAAAATTACATAACCGCGCACTGTGAAACACCACCATAATACCACACTACCATCACTACATTGTAATCTGAATTGCAGCCTTCGTCGACTGCGAAACGTTTTGCCATCCTCGCAGCGATGATATCGCGCGCTTTTTATCTCCGTCGCGACGCGCGGCACGTGACGCGACGTGTCGATCGTGGAAACCGCGTCAGAGAAAAAATTTTTCCTTTGATCTCAGTGATCGTTTTTCCAAACGATGTAATCCCATAAACCGTACCGGTTCGATTAAAGCAAGTCGCTCGCGCGTTATACTCGAAACGTACAACAGTGCTTCCGTACGGTAGGATAAACGTCGGAGCAATCGCGACGGATAAAATATCGGAGATGAATTTTTTATATTCCGTCCAATTCAATTAATAAGAAAAAAAAATTGGAAGCAAAAAAATCTATCATCTGTATCACAATATTATCGTCACGTGATTTTACCATGCATCAGATTGAAATATCGTTAATTCGCATTGATAATTCAAAATAATTAAAATTTAATATATATTTCTCTCTCTTTTCTCTCTATGCATCTGCACTAATAAATAATTATTCCTTTCCTATTATAGATGCAAGAGTTACGCGAAGCTAAATACAAGAACAGTCACGCAATGTCGTTGAATCGTACAGTAATGACATTTGTGTCAAATAGCGAAACCATATTAAACTTTTGTGACAGTTACTTGGAGTCGCGAGCATTGTAACAAGGAGTATTCCTCTACGTGTAAACGCTCAGCGTAATTAATTGGCTGTGACTTTTCAGAGACAGAATAAAAACGGATAAAATGGAGCAGTGACGATCAATCGGATTCTATCGATCCGCTTGATGCTATTTGCATCGTTAGAGCCTGATCGTTTTCGCGATAAAAGACCGCGGCGCTCAAATATTGCGCTTCTTGTTTAACGAGGTTAATTCTCAATAATTGAACGTTCGGTTAAGCATCTGGTGGAGACGTGGCTTTTAAAAAACCGCCGATAAAAATGATAAAAAGCAATGGAATCGAAGGGACAGAAAATAAACGAAGCAGTCGAGAATCCCGTCGGAAGATCCTTCCTTTTCACCAATTCAAGTTGTTAGCTGAGATTGAATATTTTTAATATATATTCACTATAATTGCTAATAAAGAAAATTTATCATTTTTCGGTTTTCGTCGTAAATGTTTGTTGCTTACGTAATTCGAAAAATCATGTTACTTATGAATCATGTAAATGTGGTAGCTATTAAATGTTCTACTTTGGAAAAAAAAAAATTGTTTTAAATTTTATAGGAAATATTGTTTCCTTCATTTGATCAATTGCAATTACAATTATTCTATTATAAACGTTAATTGCATGTTTTTTAAGAGAAATCGAGAGCTCTTTTTATCTAAAAACTGAAAATGCAGATTCTGCAATTTCTCTTCTCCGAAACAAAAAAATAGTAGTATAAGAATAAAAAATAAAAATGTATATATAAAAATAATTTATAAAATAATTCTAAATCTACATCATTAATTAAACTATCCAAAATTTAGTTATATGTTAATTATATAATAATATACTTATACTATTGCTAGTGATATACGTTTCCGAATCTTTTAAAATCAAACCAATTGAGAGTAATTAAAGTCATTAGATTCCTTTACATTCATATCTCTTCTAAAGTAATTTTGAGATTAAAAATAGCTAAAAATTTTCATTTTCTTTCTTCTGTATAAGAATCGTCGATCAAGATCACATGTGAAATCGTCTAATACGTTCCAAACGATGGGTTCATCAATATGCGATTAATATGCGAGGGTTAATTCCAGAGCGATTGAGCGCTGTGCGATAACGCCCGGCCTTTATAGGCACTTTTCAAGCGTCAATAAAAAGCAAGGAAGGAAGAGAGAAGGCTGACTAGGGTGAGCGCGTGTCCGTGGGGGTGAGCACATATCGCCGGCATAAAAGCCCGTTCCATTTGCTCGTTCCCGGCGTTTCCGTAACGTGGGAGGCTCTCGGCATTCGGTATACCCGGTATGGCCGCAAACAATTCGGGAGCGGAAAGTAAAGCACGCGCGAGAAAAAGAAAAAAGAAAAAGAGAGAGAAGACGGAGTGGTACACATCCCGCGCGCAACACATAGGAACTTCTTTAATGCCCGTCGAAAGCAAATGAACGGTACGTTTGTGAACAATGCTTCCATCTTCCTCGCTTTAACACCCTTCCCTTTTTTCACAAAGAGAGATCACTCTCCCTTACTTCCTTCTCTAGCTGCGCTCATTCCGCGGGTCCTCTCCGTCTTCCATTTCCTCTCTATCACTTTGATAGCGGCGCGATCCGATAAGCGGCGACCCGGATAATAATAAAGTGCCTTCTCGTGCGCGTCTCGTTGAAGGTAGAAAAATCAAAATTGAAGGAGTCCCTTGCGCGCTCAAAAAGGGCAACTGTGATTATTAAATCGCTGCCACCGACTTATCGGGTGGAGATAGGCAGTGTAGCGAAACCTTTTGTTCCGTCGTATGCTTCGTTGATCGCGAAGCACTATGAATAAGGTAACCGCTCCCCGAAGAAAATGGTGTAGTACAATGGATATTGCATGGAGGACGGGGAGGGGGCACGCGAGGGATTTTCCGTAAGCGGAGATACGCTCCGATGTTTTCCCGCGGCTGAAATTATACAACAGCATCTATTGAGCATTTAAATGTCGGTTTTTGCAAGTCACCGATCTCTCGCAGTGAACAAGCATTAAAATGCCACGCTAAAAATAACTGTTGGCATATGCATCGTATACTTTGGATCGTACGTATATAAACTTTGCGAGATGTATTATTTGGGATTATAAAATTTTTATTCGCACAGTCTTTTGTTTATTCAAATTATTATATATTCACTCTCGTCGAGAACACTTCGTTTAGAAATTTATGTTGACTTTCGAAAGAAATTTCATAACAACTATGACGCCAGTGAAAATATTTATGGCAATCTTCTATCGATATGTCGCTAGATTCTTTCGACGATCTTCTCGTAATTTTATTCCGTCTTATCATGCATTGCATTTTTATTACCCATTATCTATACATTGTAATAGAAAAATATTCATGGCAAAAATCTTTCACGATATTTACCTCGATCATATTTCTTCGAATACTCCCTGAGTACCGTGTATACAATTGCCGAGCCAGGTTATAATAAAATAACGGATACTAATTATCTACGTCCGAGGAATACCCACTCGTATTTCATTTTCTATACTATCGTGCGATTTGCATACACGTGACCGTTCATGTTAATTTCTTGTCTCGCTCGGCTTCTCCCAATTTGCCGGCGTAGCGTATTAAATTGAAGATCGCTTCTATCAACTTGTTTAGAGAATCCTTCCGATAAGCTTATGACAATTAGTATACGCGATACATTTGTAAATTCCATTCTTTCATTGGATAATATCTCATTGAAAAAGAGCCTCCCGCGAGAATCTATTATAGCATAAACAAGCCATCAAAAATAGGTAAACAATCTCGATCTATTCACAAAGATAATGTAAATTCAAATATGCATTGTATAGTTTTTCATAGTAAATGATGTAGCAAAGGAGAGGTTGGTTATCCTTTATTTAGCTGTACGTCAAATACTGCTGGAAGCTGGGAAGTCTCGTCATCAAGAGACGCGTTAATTAACACTTGCGCGCACGAACGATTCCACATGAAAGAACCCGGCGAGATTTAAGCGTGCTGTATTCGCCTCTGCGCCACGATATTGACTACAACCATTGCATCTCTGTCCGTAGTTTCACTTGCGTCGGTTACACTGTCCACACAATTATAATAACGAAAAGAAATATTTTACAGCAGAATTTTATGAACTTTACAGAAATAATATATCGCGCTATTATAAATTGATTGTTAGTTCTTCATTCCAAAAATAAACAATGTACTTAATTGGTTTCAAAAATAGGTTGTTTATGAAAAAAAAAAAAAAAAAAAAAAATCTTTATTTTATAGTTTATATTAAAATATATAATAAACAAATTAATATATAATATATAAAGTTTTTACAAAGATTACAATAACGGAAGCCCTTATAAATTTTAATTGAACAAAGTATTTGTTTCGTTTAAGTTAATAAACAATAAAAAAACTATTAAAGTTTTTTTCCCACTACGTTAAAAAAGTATAAAAAAATATAAAAGAAACAATTATTGAAAACTAATAATAAGCTTTGCTACTCAACATATGTAAAATGTAAAAAATGTAGTTGTAGTAATTTTTTTGCATTAATTATAATCTATATAGAAAAATAAGTTTCGCGATACATAAGTTAATGCATGTCATAATTATGTATAGGTGTCGACTGTCGCTTACATCGATATGTTTTGAATCGCAACGATGTTCTCTTCCGACCAGTTTAACCGCATTAAATCTAGTCGCTCTCGTTAGATGTGGTCGAAAACTGCATGAACGGCGAACAACGTGTACGCACACGAACACGGAGAAGCGAAAATGGTCGCGTGTGCCAGGTCGTGTGCACGAGCGGAAATCGTCGGGGATGTTAATCCGTGTACGCATGGACCATTAATAGCGGACGTCGTTAAACGGATTGCCGTCGATAGCCTACGAAGCATTGGCAGCCACGTGCATAAGTGCCACGACCAATGGCGTGGAAACGGCCCGGTTATTGCATCGCCGCGAATGTTTTCCGTCACGCGACATTTCGCATTCGCTCCAAATTGTGTTTTTCCGTCAAATAGCAATTTAAAGGAAAACGAGAAAATTAGCTATGAACAGCGAACTATTAAATCTTCCATGATACTATATCGTATATACATTAACACGAAATAGTGAAGCATCAAGGAATTTTGTGCAATGTTAAGTGACATGTTTAAATATTTATGATAAAAAAATTTTTCTAATGCGCGATTTATAACGCGATTGGAGGGAAATGTGTGTAGTGATGTACTTTATAAATGTTGTGCGACACGACATCCACATATTTTACAAGTATATATTTATAGAGACATTATTTACGACATCCTTCGTGAGAAATAACACAAGTAAAAAACTATTTAAAATTTGTTTAAAAATTATATAAAAATTGCGTTTAATTTTTCTTATCATCCTCTTTTATTATCTCAAAAAAATATTGATATAATAAAAAAAAATTATATATTCTTACGTTACACATATGTAAGAGCGTTTTTCAAGAAATGTACGATAATTTCGCATCATAACCATCTTTCATAAGGCATTAAAAATTTAGCTATGAATTCATATTTCATATCGCTACGTTATCATATACATCGGGTCTATGTTAAGAGAAATATATCTCTGCACGATTATATCTTCCTAAATCCGGCCGCGCGCGCTTCTATGCTCCAGGAAGTATCTGTAATAATTCAGAATCAAATGAAGAGGGATGTGCCGAGGATATTAACGCGTAACAATGTGAACACCTTACAAATAGCCCTACATCAATGATCGCGTATCGTATCGGATATGTACGAGAATGTTATGCCGCGAATTGGGTATCCGCGCGCGCATTAGATCATACGCGAATGGCGTATGTATACTGATTGCTGCGCGATGCAAATTGCGATTCCTTGTTAATTACGACGATCCCGGAAAATTTATATTAATCGCGAGTCCCGCCGCCCCAAAAACGATATTAAAATCGATGGTGTGTGAGAAAATTTTATAAGACAGATTTTATTTGGAAATGTATTTTTATTTTACATTGTCTGACATTTTAAAAAAGGACCAAAAAAATGCGTGTTCTTTGTTAAATTCTTTTATCACAATTTTTCTTTAACTTTTTATATTATGTAAATATTAATTTTTTTAACAAGCAGTTTTTTGAAGTAAAACCGACTGCTTATTATTCCAAATTACTTTCACGCGAATTATGTTATACTGAGTTGAATTAAAATTATTATTATTTTGATTATCCTGTATATCGGAAGCATAATTGATTTGCGATGCAACGTAATAAGAAAGAAATTAAAAAAGTAAAGTAATTCAAAGAATCGTCGATTAGATCCGCCATAAATAAAACGATTGCGAGTGAACAATGATGACTCTTATAATTCGCGACGATTTAAAGCATTTTTATTACAGCGATTAAATATTTCGCTACTTACTGGTACGGAACAAGATCGCTATGCCTTTCGTTCGCAATTTTAAAGCAAAGCAATAGACGCAGTTTAAATAATCGGAGAACCTCGACTCGACATTCGATGGTCGAAAAGTTTCTTCGTTAAGTCGACAAACTTTTTTCGCGGATTTTCATGTATTGTTATCGGTCGTTTCATAGGAAATATTGACTTCCGTCCGCGTTTTCCGCACAAACAAGTAAGAAATTTTGCGCGTCGCCGTCCGTTGACTCCAATTAGCGACCCATTGTCACAGGGAGATTTCCGTGTGTACGCAATCGGGTGCTCCATTGAAAACTTTCCGTGCGATCCCGAATCCCGGGACGACGTCCCGCTATAGTTCCAATCGGCACAACGAATTTCTGCTCGAGCATTATTTGTCCGACATGACCACTTCGTTCATCATCGATCGATCGCCATGACATCGAAACGAGGAAGATTAATGAGAACGTGAGAGAAAAGGCGTGAAGCGGAAAAGAGAGAAAGAGAGAAAGAGAGAAAGAGAGAAAGAGGAAAAGGAAACGGAACAAAGTCTATTCCTGTAAAATTTCCAGCCTTTCCACCTTCAAATTATCGAAATTCTATTAAATAATCAGTATCTCTAATTAACAAGAAACTCCATGGTCTAAAAATTCAAGAATTGTCATCCTCTCAATGGCCGATGTCGCATATTTCGTATTTTTATTCTTATTCTGCTGGCCAATATTAAGTTTATAACAATTTTCTTCTCGCTTTTCATTCCATTCGTAATGTATTGGGGATTGAATCTCGTTAGACACATGCAAAAAATTTGCAATGTTAAACGCGCCATAATAAATCCTCCAGTTTCGTTAACGAGGTTGCCTATTTATATCAGAATCATATATCGAGAAATATTTTATCGCCAACATAGAAATAATTCGC
>JBCAUJ010000038.1:12421644-12434118 GCA_038406275.1 Cataglyphis albicans
TTCGTTAACGAGGTTGCCTATTTATATCAGAATCATATATCGAGAAATATTTTATCGCCAACATAGAAATAATTCGCTATTAATAAAGATAGCTTGATATATGTACAAAAAATATAGAAATAAAAATATTCATTGTGAGTGAAAATGTTGTGCAGCACAAAAATGACTTCATATATGAAATATTGTAATTTTTGTAATGTAAATTTTTTTTTATTTCATATAAAATAGAAAAATTATTTTATTACTTGGCATTTTTTTTGGTATTAGGATTGACACCTGAGCGACATTTCTAATAATCGGTGAAAAAAGAAATATTTTGATCGACGCGAAAAAGATGGAAAAATGAAAGCCATTGGCAACAAGCTCATCAGCTTCTACGGTACAAAGTCGATGAAGTATCCCTCGAGTGCAACTTGACGATTGCTTCCGAGAACGTAATGTGTATTTTCTTTTTTTTTTTTCGTTTTCTTCTTTTTTTATCGAGCTGTGCTCTTCGACTCCATTATCGGTAGACGAGCGACGTAACCAACTTCGAGAGGCACCGGGGTTTTCGTTTCTTTTTCATTGCCTCCAGTTGTTGACTCTACTGCCATGTCTGGCCCGACGGTGCTTTTTCGAAAGCTCCATAAACACTGACTCAAAGATCGTGCCAATTCGAGTGAATGTAAGGGAAACGCTGCACATGAAAAATATTGCGCTACGAAGTAAACACGCGAAAATATAAAATATGCGATTTGCGCGTTGCAATAAATAAATTATTGCATTCAAATAAAAAAAATAGTTTTGCAGATTAAATCGATAGGGAAAACAGAAACGGTCAAAAAGAGAGAAAAAGTATAAAACTTTATTTAAAAAGCCATCTTATTAAATCAATATTGGACTCAATACTCACAGTCACACTTTCCTGTCTCTCATTATACATATATATTTAGCATTTTACTTTAATTATATTAATAATTATATTTTAATTATATTTTACTTATGCAATAAATAGAATATTTTTTACTAGTAAAAAAAATATCTAAAAATATTTTTAAAAAATATTTTCAAGTTTTATCGTATTAATATTGGCGAGAAATCACATTTCATTAAAGATCTCATTTCCGAAAACAGGATAACGACGATTTGGAGATACGTCGCGATCACAGAGGGGGAACGATACGCCAATCAATTGATGATCCATTAATGAATCGTGTCTGCGACGAATCGTCGTGGCGCGTTTGCTGCAAACCAAGCCAATTATTGCTCGCATATTCCACCTTCGTGGAGATCCCTAACGACATTTCCGTCAACGTTCCATGTGAACTTGCCACTTCAGCTGACGCGAATAATAGCGACGCGACGTGGGGACGCGGATTACATTGTTGCATCGACTAATTGGATGCGAAAGAGAAGAATGGGACGAGACATGTGTGTTAAAACCACGAATATGTTCGCGATGTGCATCCTCGCCGCAAACATACGCGAGAAAACGCGCAAAATAATTTCACCGGAAAAACAGGCGAGTTGACGGGGTTTATTATCTGTCAGGGTGGCTTTCACTTCTAATTATAACACAACAGATTCGTGAAATATCGCCGATTCAATCCTACTTGTCTCTCGATTAATAGAAAAAAAAAGTAGCGGTATTTTGTACGGTTGTCATATCTTCGATATATCGATTTTTCCTTACAGAATGAACTTCGCGTAATCTCATCATTTCTCTACACGGATCCCAATATTTATAAAATACGTAAGCTATCACGAGAAGCTATCGGTTAAACTGCGAAGAGAGATTCTTTGTCCACGTTTCGTGGAAAAATTCATAAAATAGTTTAGCTCGCGTGATGATCTTTGTAAAATTCAATATTAGTAATATTACTCCGCGATTCAATGCCGTTATTTTTTTAATCAAAAACCAACAATAAAGAATATAACGCATTAAAATTTTGTCAAAAAATTATATTTATTCCGCGCGTCGCGAGATAAGCATTTTCTTATTCGGTAATAAATTCTTTCGCTCTTTTCTACATCGCTAAAATGCGAAAGACTTTGCTGCGACAAAACTTTATTTAGGTGTCGCGTCGCGAGAGGTGCGCCGTGAGATTTATCCCGAATCATGGGGCGGAGCGGATTTACGGGTAACGAAAATTGAAGGAAGTCGCCCGTTGCGATTTATCACGATTTTTCAAAGGCTTTCAACCGAGTCGTGAATGATATTGAGAGTGTTCTATGATAGCCCCGCGGCCGCGTAAATGCCTGCGCGTGACACTCGCGATTTAACGTCAATCCTGCCGTATATAAGAAGAAAAAAGAAAGAAGATGAATGAAAACGACCCTTCGATCTATGTACAGCACTCGACATGTTCTCCGTTTTTCCGCAAGAATAAGAAACTAATATTAAAAAACAAACTAGATGAAAACTGTTATATGAACTTTCGAGCGTTCTTCCCTCTTCCCTCCTCCCTTCTCTCGTTTTCTTTCTCCACCGGGATAATATATTTTATAACCGTGATGTCTACATCAGACATTTTCATTTTTCTTTAGGTTATGCACAGTTATTACAAATATATATAAACACATAAAACACATACATACAATATAAATATACGTAATACATACAAATTAGAATTTCCAGAGAAAAACTACTAATAATTGTGTACTACAAATATAGTTATATTTCTGTCATAATTTCATAACAATATATATTTTTTTATAATTTATCATCTTTTATTATCTTTCATGACCCAGAGACAACAGTCTCTGGAACTATCTATATTAAACGACATTCTTAAAATTTTATTATTATATGCTCAATTAAAAGATACTTATATTGCGTATGTACATACATTTAGAATGATCTGTATTATAATAATAATTATCAATTAACAGTGATAAATTAATTAAGGTCATGTTGCAGCAATCATATCGCGGAATATCTGTATTTTTAATTGAATTATTGCTAGCTAACAAAGTTACTACTGTACGATATCTTGTTCGCTAAGAGGCAACTAATTCAATCATATCAGTTGTGGCCGAAGCAAAATCCGAAAACGTTTCGTCTATTCTCTCTTTCCCTACGTTGAAGCCAGATTTGCCCGCTCCCACGGGATATAATTTCAATTTTACATCTCGTGGACCGTATTTTCCACATCCCGCATAATGGAAAAAGTTATCCGACAAAGTGGATTTTGCCAGAAAAGCAAACTTAAGAAGTTTAAAATTATACTTGGGATTATATTACGTAAGATTATTCTTGAATCATGTTAATCCAATAAAATTGAAAACGATACAAAACTTATTTTCTATGATAAAAAAAAAAATCGTCATGTCAAAATTCATTAAAATTATAAATCTCAACGTCTCGAACAATATAAATTATTTTGTTCATTTTTATTTTGATTATTAATTACGTTTCAATATCGATGCAATTATTAAAGAAATAATAAATTTAAAATATAAAAATTCTTCTCCAATTTAATTTTACATATATTTTAATATAAATAATTCTCCCTAAATTATTTATTTTTTTATTTATATACATTTTATATTTATTAATTTTATTATCTATTAATCTATTAAATTTTAATAATAAATATTTAATATAAAATTATTAATTTTAAAATATAAAAATTCTTCTCCAATTTAATTTTACATATATTTTAACATAAATAATTCTCCCTAAATTATTATATTTAAAAATCACAGAAAGAATGAAAAATGCTCGAAACTTGCTGCTCTAGATTTGCAATTTAATTTTCAAGATACATTAACATATCTTTCGCGAGACAAACACGCAGAACGCATTAAACGAGATATGAATCGGACGTTGATTTAACACATCGTGCGTTATGTCGGAGCGACGTTTACCAAGACGGTATTATTTCAGGCAGATGGAACAGGGACACGTCTAAAACAGCACGTCAAATCGCCTCATCGTCATGTAAATGCACATCCGCGCGCACATAACTATAATTTGGGATCCCTACATTCCGCGTACTACGCAGACGGTCGTCGACATTTCGTTTAATCGAAGAAGTTATCGAGCGAAATTGCTTTCTGTGGCTTCAACGTACAGTTGTACATTCACCTACGCGAGACTGCTGCAGAAAGCTGGCGCATATAATAGGGCAGATCAAAGGAGTTTGCGGCCAAAGCTTATCCGCATCGTGTACTATGCGCGCAAGATAGCACGATTCACGAGTATGTGTGTGTGTGTGTATGTGTGTGTGTGTGTGTAAGCGCGTGCACCGCTCAGCGCTGACAAAGAGACGTGCTCTCGGAGACGTAAATTATTCGCATATTCATATCCGCGATTCCTCAAAAACCCTAGACATAGTGGACATTTGGACACGATAATTATATATTATTATTGCAACGAGATGCGTCACGATACATTCATGCGTGTATGTCACGGCTGCAAACAATGCTAATGTACGAATTATCCGCTCAATCGTCCACATGTTATCGAATTCCCTAGATGTTGTATAAATTAAAATTATCATGTGTTCTATAAATAAACAATGTGACTAAATGATTACGAAAAAACAAAGTAATGAATCTTTCTGTTCCGCAACAAAACATTTATCGTATTATAAAAATAAATAATATATATATAAAATTATTAATAAAAAAAATAATTAAATAATTTTACGCAAACTAGAATAAAAAAAATCTTACTTTTCAAAAGAAAATCTAATTTATCTTAAATTATCAATCATTAATTCATCAAGGAAATAATTTATAAATAAGAAAATATTAATCGTATCGTAATATAAAATTTCTTTCATACTCGCAAAACTTTTTAATGGTTGGAGCAGTGTCCTTGATTTACGAATAGCGATAGCACCGAGGAACAAATAGATTTATGGTATTTCGGCCTTTTAAGTTTCCATTATCATAGAGTAACTTCTACTATCTAGATCTAGATGAATGTGTACATTTTGTTTCCCGCAGCTTTTTCATTTTTAAAACATCACAACGAAAAAATGATTTATTGCGAATTATTCGATAGCCGGTACATTTTCTATATTTCAACACTATTTATTCGCATTAATATACAATTGATCAAATACTCGTTTCTGCGTAAAATGTGACGCCGCGCGTAACGTAGGAGCTTGATAAATCAATAACGCATATACGAAACGTTAGTATTTGTGCAAACGTCGATTGTTTCCACGATAATTCACGTCAACAGATTGCAAAGTGCAGTGTCTCTGTAATGCGTCATTGATACGCCAACTGTTGGGAGGTATAATCGATCATGCGCGTTTATAAAAGTGTCCATTTGAAGGCAGATACCACCCGTCGAATGTGAGCAGCGAAAATATCATTAATTCAGTATCGTGTAATTGGCAGTGATATCGTAGACAATTGCGGAGAGTTGTCGCGTGCATATTTATGCGCATTCCGTGTTGCTTTTCAAAGGCAATATCTCGACAGAAAGACTACAAAGAGTGATAAATTACATCAATAATCAGTATTCTTCGTATGATACAATTTCCATTTTCCACATAATATAAGATAAATAGAGAACTTTATATTATATATATATATATATATATAATTAAAAAATTCTAATAATATATTTTAATTATTTTCTCTACACACACGTAGAGATCTGATATAGTAATCTATCATATAATAAAAAATTTTTTAAATCATATAAGAAAAAACAATTTGCATCATTTAAATATAAGTCTAATAATTATTTATTTATATTTCATTAATATTTAATGATATGAATATATATTGCGCATAATCGCTTTTGCATTATGAAAATATATCGAACGCGCTTGATGAGATATTAAAAACAGGATTAAAACTGCGCGCATCGCTACTTACATTTATGCGCGAATCTAAAGAAATCGCTACTCTCGCGTGCACGAAAAACACAGGAAAAACACAAACGCGATATCATAACAATGGATTGTAGCGGTCGCGTTCATTAATTTAAATCCGCCGCATAATCGGCGCAAATGGCGCTCAAATCAGAGAAAACGAGCGAAATTTGTCACCCGCGGCTTCGCCAAATTAATAAATCCCGATAGCGGGCACCTATATATCCGCGCATTAATTCTGCACGAAACGAATACGCGCGTAATCGATATATACACTACTGGGTGTGCTCGTAAAAGAGCACATATGTGTGCAGATATGTGTGTGTGTGCAAACGCGTGGTAAGATGTATTTACACGAATCGATGTATTTGTCCGACCAAGAGACAGGCTCACAGGATGCCATGCCAATTAGTAATCACGTAATTAGCTGTGCTGTCGGTGTGGGAGGATTATTATTGTCCTGCGGCTAATAGAGATTGCCGCGGATCTAGAGAAGATGGATCGAATTACTTGGAGAACATCGCTCGCAGCCGTTGCGAAATTGGTTTATGGAGAGTAGTGGATTTACGGGAAATTTTAAATCTAATTTATAATGCACGTGGGATATACGTGTATACGTAAAAAGGACATGAATTTTGAAAACTAATGAAAGAGAAAGAAAAGATTGCTACTACTATTGAAAACAATAATCGATTTGCAATACGCAATCTGCGCTGCAGCAGAGAGCAACGAAATCATTTATAAAAGATAGTCCGAATAAAATGCCGCGATTCTGAATGAGAGCACTCGCGTCGACAACTTGTGAATGCTGTTTATAAAATAAAAACAAATTAAGAGAATTTGAAAATCAATACGGTCATTTACGGTCATGACTGCTAAATGACGAGCTCTTGAAATTGATCATCCAAAATTATTTCCGTAAAATTTCCAAAATGTTTGTCTATAGCTATGTGAAAATTTACGGTAAATGCAATAATTAAAAAGTTATAATACGTGTTTGTGATAAAATAAAATTATAGATTATTTCTAGGAAAGAAATCATCGTTTATTCGTCTTGTTTCGGATTTATCGCTTTTGAAGGAGCAACAAGTGACGAATGAAAGAAATAAATTGTCCGCCTTTGATACAAAATGTGTCATAAAAATGTTAATTCGATGGTTGAGCGAATGCGTCGTTAAACCCGGAGAGCGATCTCGAACGCAAACTCTCCTAGATGATTAGAACGATAAAAGTTAGCGTGTCAAACGGCGAAGTAGAAAATTTCGCGAAAGCGCGCAGAGGTACACGCACGCGGGTATGTGTGTATATGTGCGTGTGCGTGTATATGTGACGAGTCTCGGTACGGTAACTTACGAAGTTGATTAGCGGCATGCGACAATACTGTTTTCCGAAATTATACGTCACGTAAACACAGTTGCAAGCACGTACGGGGCAGCAAATTCGATATTATTATTAGATTAGCGACGTTAATACACGATTATCGTTCTCTCTTTGCATATTAGCGGAGTTTTAAAAGATTAAATATAGCGATTTAAAGTTAATCTCTTTTAAAAAGCATTGTATAATATAAATCGTGTAGATTTATTTATAACATAATCCTGCATATACGAATTGTTTATTCAATTTGACCAACATTTTCTAAAAAATAATTCTTTCTTTTTCTCTCTAATTATTTGTGTTTGCTTCGCAACATGAATGCATATTATACTAAGAATATTAGCACACTTTTTTTTTATTTTATCTATTTTATATTTTGTCTTGTATTTTGCCTTGATGGAAAATGGAAATTTTTTGTAGCTACACTCATTTCATTCATCGAGAGAACTCTTCAATTATTCTATAAGAATGAGAAGCTGATTATCCATTCTTATATAAAATAATGGATATGATAATGCTTTCATCATGAGATGTTACTCTTGCATTATATAACTTGCTTGAAAAGAGAAACGCTATTTTAAATACTTGGTTAAAAATTCTACTTCGAAGAAACGAGACGGAAATTTTTCACTGCAAAGAATAAAGCATGTTGCGATGCCTTTTGCAGCATGCTGTTATCTTCGATAATACGCTCGATGCAACTCTCATCTTACGAGGAAATTTTTTTAAAAACATAAAACAAGAGATAGAAAGCTAAAGAACAGAACTTGTTAAGAAATTAAATATTCATACTGTTATTTTTAAAAAAATCAAATATTTATATTACTACTTGCTATTTATCATACGCAAATTGAATAAGACATAAATAAGAGTTATCCAATTAACTAAAATAATTTTCGCATAATTTTATATTCTTCTATCTAATCATTGCTCGTAAAATAAATTGAAAATGGAAAAAAGCAAAGGCGATAAGCGTAGAAAAAATAATTGTTGAAGCCATTAGCAAAAAATGCTAAAAGATAAATAAAAAGCATAAAGAAAATGTCTCCTTCTATTCTATGTCACGAATAACTTTGAAAAAGAGAAAGAAAGAGAGTTGATAAACATTTCTCTTTTTATATTACAAATACATACAAGTATTAAATATCGGTATATATGTATATATGATCCAATAAAATTAATTTACGGAATCTTAAGTGAAACTCAGAGTTTCAATGATTTCTACATAAACTCCCCCGTCCAACTGTTTCGAAGAAGTAATTCATCGCCGGTATCGCGTACATCGTTTTACAACGTCAAAAAGTTTCCCACGGTTTTTCTTAGACCGGCGGCGCGCAGGCTCCGAGGCGGAAAATATGTATTCTTCCCGGTAGAGACGCTGACGCAACGCAAACGTCGCGAATTAAACGGCCGAACGAAATTGTTTCGCTTAAAGTTTAAGAGCAAAAACTCGATTCTACGCCACCCGGTAGCATAGGTAGCGGATATCTATCTCTCCCCGGAGATGAAAAACCCTTAAACGAGTTCGTTCTCTCGTAAAGTTTCGCGGCGCGATCGCGCTCAAAGTTTTCGCCAGGCTTCGGCCATCCCATTTCATTCCATTCCATTCGCCTTTCTATCCCGGACACGCCACGTACTTCCGCTTGCATACCAATGAAATCGTCATGCTAAATATTTTGCCGGCGAAATGACGATGGATGGAATAATACGGCGTAACTATCGCCGCGTACATACATTATTTTCCTTGCGCATAAGCTTTTATCCTTTTTTTTTTTTTAAGAAACTTATTTTTCCAGCTTTGCCCGTTTATTCTGATAACATATATATGGCGTATATAGTAAAAACGCAGGAACGTCAACAAAATACGTTTTTATAACTTACATTATCGCGTTTATAAAGAAATATAGCGCAGTTATCTTTTTAATGTTGAGACTCTCTCTGCGATCCGCCTAAAATGCTAATTAGAATCACGTCTAATTAGTCTCATTTGTCTCCTGTATTTTCTGTCGCATTTTCGCGAAGCAATTAGCACGAATTGACCGTTGTATATACAATAGTGTATAATAGAATTTCCAAAATGACGATCACGGACGCAGACTAAATTGACCGAGCGCCGTGAGAGATATTATTCTGTCGGTTCAACGAGCCGCTGTAACGACAGAGGCTCGTTTATTCCACGAGAATAATGATTAGCGTCGACGGGCACGCACCTAGCCTGCGGACGCTGAAAGAAGACTCCATAGAATCGGACACGCTATTCCCCATTCGCGACTCGCCGATTCCTCCTCGTTCTTTCTACGCGAGAAAGTTTCAATGGTAGCACCGCATTTCTTCTACGTTGAAATATCGATCGACTACTTTTACGATACTTTTAACCGGCTTTAAAAATGTATTTTTTTTCTAATATTTTAGAAAAATGTATTTTATACACCATATTTTTATAGCGCGTGGTAAAAATGTATCAGCGAACATAAAAATCAATAAAGAGTAATTAATAATTAATTGACAAAATAATACAACAGAATTCTGCAAAATTCAATGCAAAAATTTTGCATCCAACTAAAATTTATGACAATACTTTTTAGAAAATATTTCTTATGCATTCTTGTTTTAATGTTGATTCAAATATTTTGTAAAAAAATACGGAATAAAAAGATATCCAAATATAAGAAATGTAGCATTTTTTGAGATATTCATGTACACGGAATAAATTTTCCAACTTTGTCTACGTTATCGAAAGGACCGAAAATATGGAACGCTTTTTTGATCTTTTAAATTTAAATTTCACGGAAAAATTAAAACAAATTGTAAACGTAATTTATTCTCTCTATTGTCCAAAAGCAGCCCGTGTAATATTTTCAGCAGCCAAGTGACGCGAAGTTCTGCATTGCGGATCTTTCGACTATAATACTCTGACAATGCAACGCACAGTGAAGTCACGTGTCTATAACGTCACGGGCGTCTTAATTTCATGCATTGGGAGCGGATCGATGGCTGAGAGGATCTCAACTACTATTCCCATATAAAGCCTCGGTTACGGTTTGTTTCCGTGAACATCCGTCGCTTAAACTGGAGCTTTACACCGCCCGAGGGAGTGCGGGAAGTTTGCAAGTAACGCGAGTAACAGACGCGACTCGATAACATATTCTCGATTTAACGGAAATGTCATACTTCGCTTTATGGCGCTATTCCAGGTCAAACCCCTTGTTCATGACTTGTATGTAAACTGTAATGCAAAATGCACATAAATTAATAAATATGACTTCAATTTTTTTTACAAAAAATTAAAACGCAGTCGTACATTTTCCGTGGTATAAAATTTTAATCTAGCTGTTATAATTTATCGCAGAAATGTGGAATTGTCGAGTAATAAGAAACGCTATAGAATCGTCTTTTGTAGTAATGATTGCGACATCAAGGTAAGGCAGGCCGGAGCACTTAGATTAAATAGGAAGCTGTTCCATTTAAAGAGAATAATATCGCTTCGAGCATTTCTTCGTAATTACAACGAAACATTTCGTAAGATAGAACACCACTTTTGTCGTGTCAATGACCGTAATAATCTCGAGGCTCGTATTAAGATAGTCCTAAAGAAGCTAAACTTAAAATCAACTTCATTCTTCCAGATTGTTCGAGCAGTAATAAATAAAAATTATGTCCCAAACACTCGCCATCAAACCATCTCCTTCGTACATATATCGCTTATTACGATCATGTGCTTTCATCGAAGAGTCACGAAACGCGGACGCGTGTAATGCAAAAAGAGCAATTTTATTTATTAAACCGGTCACGATGAGGCTGCGAAGGCCGTTGCACGATTCGTAGAATCGCACGAACGCGATGGGAGGGCTTTCGTAACGAAAGCATTCTCCCATGAAACAAAACGTTGACATTTCAAGAAAACAGCTGTTCGGACTGTACTCTCTTTACAGGACGAGATGAATCTCATTTTCCCTTCGTAATCGACGATGCGTGTGAACTCACAGTCGCAACATTTCGAATCCTGGTTCTGCCGACACTTTTGGATTCATCGTCGAGGGCTTGGCATCGAGCGAGCTAGAGAGAGAGAGAGAGATAGCGAGGATGGAAAGAGGGACGTGCGCGCGATGGCAGAAAAGAAAGAAAACGAGTAAAGAGAGTTAAGGCGAAGAAAGAAAAGGCGTCGAGCACGATGCGAAGGCGACGACGCAGAAGTGCCGCGGAATGGAGTGCAAGATGGTGCACGTCCATCCCCCATCCACCCACCTTTCTTCACTCTCTCTCTCTCTCTCTCTCTTTCTCTCTCAGGCTCTCGGCCGATCTTCCTCGTTGCTCCTTCGCGAGCTTTCGCGACGGCGGCAACAGCCATGCATTGATCGCGGGATGAAAAGTGCTATGTTACCGCCGTGGCCGGCTGTGAATCGAGAGGGTTGAATGCATTTTCCATTCGTCACCACCCCTCGGTTTTTCGCGCTACTCTCCTCCTCCACGCTGTTATTCCCTTCCCACCCATTCTCCGTCTCCGCGGTTTTATCCGAAACGTGCACATGTGTTGATACGCGACAGAGCTTGAACGACGCACTTGCGATTTCTCCGTTTCGTTGAAGCGGTTTCGACGATGTTTTCCTTTGTACACCGGCAGTACACCTTTGCGTGTTCATTATATTTGGCTTCAATGTCGCGCGAGAAAAAAATCTGCTTCCCAACAAAACGCGCGATGTCAAATGCAGTAATGCAACATGATATTTTTATGCCAAAACAAATTAAAACGTCAAATTTAATATTAATATAATGACGACGCTTTCAAACAAGTCAAAAACATATCTTGTAACATTTGCTGTCATTCTGAATATGATTCATGACTTTTATCGTTTCATAAAAAATAATTCTTAAAAATTTGTTTGCGTGATTAGATATCACATTAAATATTAAATTAAGAAAACTCGTTAATTTGATAAATAATAAATAATAAATTAACGTAAAAGTTAAAAAAAATGTAGAATCATTTTTTTAGTTGATTAGAACATGCTTTTCTATATTTGTAACGATTAACTTATCTTACTAATTTATCATTGCACATGGTACACAATCGTAAACATTCGCTTTGAATTCGAATTTCTCATTTTTTTTCTTTTTTTTCACCAACCATGTACATTTGTATACGAAGGCTATGTTTTTTCCACCATGAAAAGAAGTGACGGCTGTACATTTCCCTTTAACGACTTCTTTCTCTCTCTCTCTCTCTCTCTCTCTCTCTCTCTCTCTCTCTCTCTCTCTCTCTCTCTCTCTCTCTCTCTCT
>JBCAUJ010000038.1:12441809-12457227 GCA_038406275.1 Cataglyphis albicans
GTGTATGTGTGTGTGTATACACACACACATACACACACATCACATCACATAAAATTGCCTAATTCCTCGTAAATGACGATACATTAATATAAAATATATTAAGGAACATTTCGCTTTGTGTCGGTAAAGATAATCGTAAAACACAATCACACAATTCAAGATAATTCTCGAAACAAACAATTCTCAGCAGCTTAGTCATTACAGAAGTGATTTTAAGAGAGTACGTTAAACATACGTCATGTATTTACGTATCTGCAACAATGTGTTGCGCTTCAAGTAAAAAATGCTTCGAAAATTGCGATTAAAGTCAGTTTATAATAATATGCTTCGAAAAGAGCTTATCGTAATAATTTTGAATTGTGCTTCCGTAAATGTCCCGTTCGTCCCGGTCGCCATTAAACCGGCAATGTGTAATTGTGAAGGTATACGGACTCGCGTGATCACGAAATTCCCGAAATTAACGACACCCAAAGGTATGCGAAAAGTTTGGTTGTTGCGGTACGATTCGCGTCTCGAAAATTTCCGCGGTGGTGCACTGTGACCGCAAAACTTTCGTTTTTGGCAACGAGCCAGGAGCGACCGTCCCGCTTCTCTCTATCTGGAGTCCTCTCTTATCACCGCTCCTTCGATTAATCGATCGCGGCACGGACGAAGAGACGTCGAACGCGAGAGGGAGAGAAATAGTCTTCAATCAAGCACGAGAGAAGGAAAATTGGAAAGCACTCGAGAAATGAAGCACGCCGAGATCAGAGAATTGAAGATGATAGCCTGTTAACAGTAAAGAAAACGAAAGATTGCGTATTTAACGCTCGGAGCTTATTTGTCGCGCCTATATAGAAACGTTTCTATTTCGGAATTGTCTAACATAAATAAATACACTCAAATACGTGAAACACGAGATATATTTCTTAGGATTCAATCGACAAGTACTGAAAATCATAATTCATACTTTATGGATATTAAAAGAGATGTAAAATAAACTAGAAAATATTGAAATAATTTTTATAAATTATTCAATTATACAAATATTTTATAATTAAATAATTATATTATATTGAATAATTATATTATTATTGTGCAGTAAAAAGAGAGACGATAAGATTAAATAAAATGTAATACTACGTTATCTATCCATTACTCGATATATCCATTAGATAAAATATATTTGTATAAACATGATGCACATGTTTAGAAGTGTCTAAAACGACTATTACATTTAAATCTCCATTTTAAGCGGGTCTCCTAAAGCGTTTTCTTTATTGCCATACATCTCCGTTTATCTTATGTAGATAACATTTGACAAGTAGCTCTCGAGAGAGTGCTTGTATTTACATAGAATGTACACACATGAGAAGTTAAGATCAATGCAACTCCAAGAGCTGCCTTGGCACGAAGAGCTCGACAATCTTGCTTCGACCTGCCATAAATCTGGCGTCCTTCGAGCACGTCGTAACTGTTGCGGTGAAGCGATATAAAGGCCTACGCGGAAATTCACGAACATTGTTGCAAATTTAGCGGATATAAGTTGCCGTATCCTGCAGGGCCGGGAGGGGGGAAACTTTACGCAAAACTTGCAACTTTTGTCGTACACGAGTGCAAGTTGCGAACCAAACTACACGAGTGAAGAGACGTGGCACGCAAACTTCTAGTTAAGAAGACAGAACTAGCGTAGCAAGTAATTAGTACAATTCAAGCGATAAATGCGCATTGTCAATTGTAAATTTCCCTTTCGATAAAACGCGCGCGTAAATATTATAAGCGTAATTTTCGGATTATTTTATTCATTCAAATATTCATTCTTTATTCAAACATTATTCGAATAAATTATTCTATGGAAATATTATAAAAAATTTTTAGTAAAAATTGTTAGTAATTTCATATACAAGAATAAATTTTTTTATTTTGAAATAAAATTGCGGCAAGTATATATATATATAAATTAAAAAAATATCTAATTAGTAACATAACTAATTTTTAAAGAAACTTCGATATATTTATGAAGTATAAAATCATGTACTGTTTATATTCTTTCATATTTTCTTTTTATGTGTTTTCTTCTTTTATTGAACAGAAATTTATAAATTTTCGCGCGTAAAAAACCGAATCTAATTTATCCATATTTCCTCTGATTTCAAGTATATACACATTTTAGTTTTTAAATTTAATTCTCATTATTTTAAATTCGTATATTTCTCGACTCTATAATTCGCAATTACCATCATAATAGATTAAATAATTATTACGTTCTCTTCAAGAGATAATGTATTCGACACATCGACATAACACTCTTAACTCGATTACATAGAAACATTGCTACATGGAAATGTGCTACGTGGATACATAAGGACGTTACCTAAATTATTGCAGCGAGATAGCACGCCAATTATGTTTCCATTTATTTTTAAATGACTTAGCAAGTTCGACCGACGAACTCGGCGTTCGCTCGCTCATAAAGGAGCATAAAATATTGATTAGCATTCTCTTTATTAGCATATCGATCGAGAACGTGCGATAACGTAGGGCTTGTCTTATTGAGAAAGCAAAACTGGACAGCGGAAAGATGGAACTATTCGAAATTATAGACGCTATGTTATTTCATACTAATATCGTAACCCAATTCTCTTGTTATTGCTTGCAACATCGCGTGCACGTCAACGTGACTTGATTACTTGCAGCAATTCTCGCCGCATGTTTTCGAATAATAGTTAGAATTAATTAAATAAATTATCCAATCACATAATGCCCACGAAGACTCGACACGAAATATAAATTTGTACGGTGCCAGAATTAATTTAGACTGTATAGGGTATCGTAAAATCAATACGCCATGCTTCAGAATCAATACCGAGCTTTTTAAATGATGAAAAATAAATGATATGATTAAAAAAGTTCTAAAAGTTCTTTCGAATATTTGGAATTATTTGGAATATTCTACACAAATATTATAGTAACCTTTTTCTTTTCCAAGTAAGATATTGTATTCCTCAAATGTAGTATTTCTGTTTTCAATACTTTTCTAAAATACGTCATAGAAAGTCGTTTTAAGCAAATGGTCGCGTATCGATGCATCTGGCACTTCCAGTTTTCAACATCCTCGCGTTTCAAGTAATATATTCCACGAGTAATCGTGATTTGTCGACGACAGCTTCATCGATTGATCGAACAAGTGTCAATGCGCATCACCGATAGCAAACGTAATATTTGAACGGGATATGCTCGCGGTCTATGCCTATGAGAAGTTCTCCCATCACAGCGACAACATATTCCCGATGCTCTCCTCCCTCTTCCTGGCTCACATATAGATATGCGTTCAGTGTCACGCGATATTAAAGTACACTACACTCCTTTGGCGAAGTGCCAAATCGATGCTACCGTATCCCTTTCTCTTTCTCTCTCACTCCCTCGCTCTTTCTGTTCGAAAACGATTTATTCTAGCGAAGGACGTTCGAATACATGAAGTCTTCCTATCATTCTGAACAACGACTTTCTTCATCTCAAATCTATGATAAACATTTGTCGATATTACATTTCCTGAAAGTATGTCATCAATATATAAACTCAATATTTTCTATAAAAATCAGATGTAAGAAACATGTGTTTTATTACGATGAAAATATTTTCTTCACACAAATGGAAAACTTATTCGAGTGTAAAACTTAATTGCATTTCAAAATAATTATTTCTATCAGATGTTAAATAAGTATTTTGTAAATCTGATAATTATCAATTTCTTTTTCTAGATTCGCACAGTATTTTATAATTGTAATTAAAAATAATTATGATTATAAATCTATGCAAAACTCACGCAGTTTTGGCAAAGTTAGCCGTACCTCATATATTTGCCAAACGTATCAAATTTTCTTTCCGTCATACAGAGGAGAGGTCCCTGCTTACGGATGCACAACACACAGGGATCCTTGAATTTCAAATTATCGTTTGTCAAAGGCAGGACAAAGACAGTCAAGATATACGATTAAGAAAACAATATCGCAAGAAACTGGGATTTAATCTTCGTCATTCGACTCGGCCAGAATTTCTCGGAGAGCAATTAGCATTAAGCATCCACGGAAAAGCGTCTTCGGAGTTAAACTTCGTTTAACCGTGTCACGGACGAATAACCCGATAGAAGTTCCAGTTAGGAAACAGTCGAGCAGTAACTAACGTTGAGATGACAAGACTCTGGCGTCTGTCACCAGTATATACAACTTGTTAAACGTCGTAGTGAATGTTCAAAGTCTGTTTTTGAGACAAGCACCAAATAGCCAAGTGACATGCTACTTTCTGAGACCATGTGACTAGCAACGATAGCGAAGAACTCTTCTACAAGTTTTCAAATTTGCTAATAGCTAGATACATATATATACACAATATAATTTTATGATAATTAACTATATAATTAAAATATCCATATCAAAATTTACGTTAAAATAAAAAAATCAAGTGTGGATATATTTTTATCGGATATATATTATTATGGATTATATGTTCGCACAATATTCATGACACTCTATTTCTTATTTAAATATTATTGCACTTTGCATTTATACGTGTTTCGAGAGAAAAATTGCAGCATTAAAGAACGAATTACACCCTTGCGAAAATCGATTGAGCGATTTATGACGCGCGAGAACACGCGATAATTGAAAAGTTCTCGGTCTGGCAAAATTCGCGAACGTGATAAGAGGATGTCTGGGGCCTAAAAAAGAGAATGACTTTTTCCAGAAGCTCTTCGGTAATGCTGCGCGTTCGTAGACCACAGACACAGACATGCACATAAACGTTCTCCGCGCGTCCATCAACGACGGATATGTGCGTGCGCGTATGTGTGGCCGGCTTTCTACGTAACTCCTAACATACCTGTGCCGTTGCGCGCATATATGTGTGCCGAGTGTTTATAGATACGTGCATAGAGCGAGTGTATATGGGGTAGAAAGCTGGGGCACGGTGGTAACGTCCCGGAAGCCAGGATCGATATCCAGACACGCCATCACCACCCTCGATTCTCTCCCTTCCTTCTCTATTTCCCTCTCTCCTTCTCGCTTTCTCTCTCTCTCTCTCTCTCTCTCTCCCCTTACCTTGCTTTCCCTCCTCCCCTTTCATTCTAGAGACTCTCGGTCTGTTTATTTTTCCCTTCTGCCGTTTACTCCGTCGTCAGAAGGGTTAATGGACCCTCTGGAGATGTCTTTTGCGATGCGAACGGATTCGCGACTCGCAAAGGCCAGATTTTTCCTTCCGCCAACTGCAGCGAAGCGTCCTTTTACTTCCGCGATCATGTTAAGAGAACGTAATAAACCTGCGTTTGACAGAACAATGCGTGAGAATTCGAACAACCCTTTCAGCGAAGCCACGATTAACTCCGAATGCAAGCGCGTAATGTGACTGACAAAAAGTACCTAATTTATATGTGAATAATGAATAAAATTAATTATATAATACATAATATTATTGAAAAGCGAGTGATATTATTGTTATTATAGATTAGATAAATTTGCAATATCGAATAAATTTTGATGTGCCATTTTATGCGTAAGAAAGTAATTCGTTGATTTCTATTTCGCGCAGAAGCACTGTTTGTCATTGATATTGTAGAGAGTCTGCATTTTCAGCTTCCTTTTGACATTTCATTAATATACATGTATATTAATAAATATCATTGTAAATATGACCTGCATTGTTCTGTTTCAAAATCATTACGAACACGAATTGCATTTTCGACCAGCAAAAGTAATCGTCGTTGTAGATTTTTACAACGTCATAAATTATCCTGTGCACAATACGGCAAGAAGAGAAAACAAAGAAAGTCAAAGATGAAGTAGATAATAGCACCTGCCTCTTTCAAACCAACTCGAAGTACTCTGTAAATTGAATTTAACCAACTGCATTGTGAATTGCCCCTGCAATCGATTTGGGCCTCAACAATATGGAGATGCACTATTTTTCTTCTCGTTCGATCCAAGCTAAGAATTATCGAAAATTTATACTATAATATGTATACAATAATGGCTATAACAATATCTTTAAATAAAAAAAATTACGTAGGACAAATCATTTTTAAAAAAAAGTAAATCTATTTCTCCTATAAATTAATAATATCAAAATAAATAATAATTCTTAATTTTTTAATTTATATCATTAATACGTAAATTCTGCAAATATATCTTTCCCACTAGTACCATCATTAATATTATCTTATAAAAGCAAGAACATTAATTATATTGTCGCTTTTTAAGTTGCACACTATATTAGAATATTTTTCAAAATAGCGCAAGAAAAGAGATGTATATACATAAATGTAGAATCATATATTCTTTCTATACGCTGTCTTACAAAAATCACATTATTCAGGTCCGACGATAAAACTGCTCTTCCCCGCTTTCGATTATAATGTGCCGTATCGTTAATTTGCGGAGAAATAAAACAGGAAGTAAGTATATGTAATGGATTTAATAATAATAAAAATATGGTAAGACTGACGTGGAGCGTAAAAGATTACCATGAGAATAACGCCGACGACAGTTTTAATCGCGATAAAATATAATAATACCGAATAATTCACAATGTCGTGATGAGGAGAAAATATTGGAAGAAGTACGGTTAACGTCTGAGCTGATAATCGTTATGCATGATAAAATATGATATTAACGATAATTCTCATTTTTGACAGATTTCAAAATGTATAAGTGCAAGTTCTGACGGTCCCGCTTGAGAACTTGCGACTTTATAATCTTCGTGAGCTCGAAAGATCTCCAAGGAAGGGAAAGCGCCAAGTTTGGCGAAAATTCAATCTTCTCGTCGAAATACGGCGCGCGTAGACGCCAGACCTCACGATCTAAACGATCAAGTATTCATTTCCAATTATACTCTTGAAACAAGATATTACAAGTGTACAGAGGAACGCTGTATAATACATTTTGCACATATACCAATGTACGATCGATCTAATCGATGAATTAAACTACAATCCGAGATACACGTGATTAAATACTAATTATAATTTCGTAGCCAGTTTGAAAGAGATGAAATGTCGGCAATTTATTAACGTTACGGTGAATTAAAATTTGGAATCACTCTATTAAAACGGAATTTGAATTTACATAACGCGCAAAATATATTTTAGTCAAAGGTGCTAATGTGCGTTTGCATCGCAAAATATCATTATCGCATATGACATCGTTCTCAAATATTTGTCATAAATAAATACATTACATTTTTATTAATTTTAGATGAAATGTGTTATTTACAGTTACCTGCTTACATGTTCATTACATATTAAATAAATGACAAAATGTCATTTTTTTTTATATTTAACATTTTATTTTATAATAATGACGTCTTTTTTCAAAAATAATATCTTCATTAATTAATCAGAGATATAGTCCAATTTGACAGTCAACAAATATTGTCTGCGATTATGACGGGCATTTCACCTTGTGCAAATTAATTAATTCGCCGAGGTCACCAAGGGAAATAGCAAAGGTCTACTAATTGTAAATGGATCAATGTGTATCTATTAAGTCAGAATATTTGGACATTGATAACGGCTAATAAAAGCTCGTGTCTCGTATGAGTAATATTACATGTGAAAATTGTTATCCGTTGAACAGTAATACGGAATATCATGTTTATCAAATAAAACGTGAAATTCGAAAAAAAAACCAATTGCATTCTCATTCCGCTTTTAAAAATATTTCTGCCAACACGTACATTCGTACGTACATCGACGGTAATTTGAAAGAGAAGCAAAAATAATTACGTCACTGCAAAATTCACGCGGGCGGATAAAACAACTCGCGGAAATGTTCGTCGCGTACGCATATTAAATTCCTGCCTACAAAACCCCGAGTATCGTTAACAACAACGGACTCTTTGTCCGAATTAACGAACGCTTATCTGCATTGCGCTCGGCAAAGTACGACCGCGCCAGGCAGTCCTTTCAATTATTGCAAATAAGCTTATAATGTGATTTTTCAATGCGTACGTTACCGCGAAAAAATACTTTCGTCTGACCATTGTCAGAATTAATACAAACAAACCCTATTTATTAGCAGTTTCCACGAGAAAAAAGTAAAGTTCAACGAACTTTATCCGTTAGGCTAAAAATAATTCTGTCTCTTTCACATAAATACAACACAGAACATAATTGATCGTACGGTGATAAAAAGAATATATGATTTGAAGAAGGTGTATGTTGACTTACGAGAAATCGAGCGAAGCGCGCTTTAAATAAAAAGTTATCTCTTGAATAATACACGAATAGAAGACAGATCTAACTGGCGGGAGATGTTAGTTTTAAATCCAAGTCACTTTATCTAACATTTATACGAAGCATTCAGGTGTCTGCAAATTCCAATTCCGTGCGGTTAAAAAAGGGAAGAAGGGAAAGAAGGAAGCGGATCTCGACGGAATAACGCACGGATAAATCACTGGCCATGTTTTACCTGTACAAGCTTCTCAACCGATAACGTCAGGTGGTTATTTTTATCGAGTCGGCCATTCGCGAATCGCGGTTTATGCCAAGCACGAAGCCTTGCGTACGTACAATACGGAAGCCGAGACGGCGAGAGTAGTTGTCGAGAGAGAAACATACCAGACGTGGGGGTGAGAGTTAAGGGAATGCACAAAGCCGCCTCTGTCGAGAGGGAATAGAGGCGTTCTCTGTGCTTTCAGACATCCTGGTATTATGCATCGCGCGCACGACAGACCGACAGATCGTCGAGCAGGGCCGTGCCGGAGGATTGGGCCCCGAGATGAGGTTTTCTTCCGTCCGAGAAAGCCGTCGGACTCACTCGCGGCGCGACGGACGAACCCGATTCTGAGAATATTATTTCGAATCCGTCAGAGGGAAAGATTTACGAGAGAGTAGCTCCTTCGCGTATTGGAGCACCGTGGCGTTTGCAATAGCTTGTCCGGAAAAAGTACACCTTTCAGCGCAGATTTCCGTTCGCGTCGTTTATTAAAAATGAACGAAGCTGCTCCCTCCCGTATTAAGGATGAGTCGTGCATGCACCGCTTCATCGTCGATGTTGGATTCACGTAAATGTTAAATTCAAAATAAACTCTCGCCTCGTCGATTTCCTCACATTTTGCGAAGATTCAATCTTCTTCATCTCGTTGTTTTTCTCGTTCGCACTCGTTAATTGCTTTATATTACGTATAAAGCGTCAAGATTTCCAAAGAGATATTTCCAATAGATATTATTCCGAGGAAAATATTTCGCGGCTTATTGCAATTATTATTGATTTATAATATTTTAATGCAAAAAGTAAAAACTTCCCTTGGCGTAAAGCAACTTCACGAAAAAAAATGCAATCTATTATCTTATATAATTTGTGTTAATTATTATTTAAAATGTAAGTTTGTTATTTTAATCTTTCTATATGTTTAACTCAAGATAAGGACCGCATGGTTATTTTGCTAGGATAAGTAAGAAAATAAAAATCGAAATGCGCGATGTAAAAAATTTCATGTCAAATTATACGAGTTATTTTGACAGAGTTATTTTGATAAAGTGTATAAATGTCTCTCTCAAGTGATGGACAATGTTTGAAAAATTGCCAATAATGCGGAATCATGGAAAGAAAAAATGAGCGACTATATATACATACGGCAACATAGTTGAAAACTCGCGACTTATTTTTATCGATATGTTTCAAGTGTTGAAACAATTCATAAAAGTTCGACTAATCTTGTTTGAAAAAGAAAGAGAGAAAAAGTAGCGGAAGGGAAGAGGGGAGAGGCGCTACGTGAGGAAGTATCGAAAGAATTTATTTTCACTTATCTATACTTGCGCAAATCAGTTAACACGAATAGGAAAGAAGGCACTTTGTTTTAAGGATCTATTCCACCGTGTATAACGTACACCCTTATTACACATCTTAAACATCCTTATAAAATAGGCGGTACTTAGTTACAGTTATCCTGAATAATTGTAAAAAGTAAAAAGCGATGAAAAAAATGGCACTTACGTACAAAAAATTAATTTATTTTTTATAACTCGTTAAAAAAAAAAAAGTTCTGGCCAAAAGACAGAAAGCAAATTTTTTATACTAGAAATGTTATTTTCGATGATTTAAATCTCCCTGTAAAAGTAAAAAATAACAGTCATCACTTTAAAATTTGTTAAATTATGACAAATATTAATTACAGAAATAATCTAATAATGCATTCCAAATAAAGTGATGATATATTATTATCTGCGACATTAATGTAAAAAATTAAATATTCTCGCAGAGGCAAATACATTATTTATATATTAGACACTTGCACATCGCAATCAAAGTTTTGTGATAGTAAAATAATTTCTCTTCTCTCGTTTCTCCCACAAAAAAAAAAAAAAAATATACACTTATGTTTTCATTATTCTGAATATTTTACCAAGCACACGTACGGTATATTTAACAATTCAATATCAGGAGAAATCTCATTAACTCACCGAGTTTACGTTCCGATAGCTAATATCATCGGTGCAGCTGCAGTTCGATTATCGTCACTGCCGGAGAGATGGTGCTTTTATCGAAGTCTGTATAATTCCTCTCATCGCGGAGTATCGCCCGTACGCGAGCAATAAACTTTCGACCAAGGAATCTTTTCTATCCGCTTAGCTCTATACAACGATATCATACCGGAAGATGCAGATTTTTTTGCAGTATTTAACGGTTTTTCCTCTGTCTGCTTGTCTGTTTCTCTCTTTCTCTCTCTCTCTCTCTCTCTCTCTCTGTTAATGGGACCATAATCATTAAATTGCACTTTCATTGGCCAGCGGCAACAGCCAAGGAAATGTCAGCGATAAAGCCGAACCAAGCGATAAAAGCTCGTCGAGATGTCTAACGACATATCTATGAACAATTTTATTCGTGACATGACATTCACGATTTACATTACGATTGGCACATAGTAACGAACGTAGACGTAAAAATTGCACAAAGCTGCTTTCACGTACGTTAATCATAAACACTTTTAATATCATGATCACGCAAACAAAAAAAAAAAATATACGCGATATCGAATAATTTAAATATAATTTAAATATTTTTTCAATAAGAATAAAGCTTCGATGACACGTTTCTCGATTGTTCTAAATATTTGCTAAAGATGGCAATTTTTATTAATAAAAATAGCTAATATTTTATTAATAAAAAAAGATAATTGCTGCGTGCGTATCAGTTTTATTAAGGTTTTGTTAATTAGTTGTTTTATTATTCCACTTCGAAATTGTATATTAAAGAATTAGATCGACGACACTCGCGTCGATGATATTCACACATTGTTTCTCCATTTATCACAATTGCTACTTAAACTTTCTAACGAGTGGAAAATTAAGGAAAATGATAAACCGATTACGGTGAAACTACTAAAATCGATTTCACCGTAATAACGTAAGTGCTGCAAGGGCGTGAAACCGTCCGCCCTTATCATTCACATCGACGCGACGCTCGATTGCGGCGACCCTTTCCGGATCGCCGGAGAAATTTAATTTCCAAGTTCGTCGGCCCTTCTCGCGCACGTGTCAATTATTACGACGAAAATCTCATTATCTTACACACCATTAATATCTGCGATAGCGAGGGATGGCGCATGGTTGTTCCCCTTTTTAATGGAAATGAATCTCGCCCGAGGGACATTCCGAAGAATCATCGATTCGACGAACGATATGCGCGAGAGCTAATGCATCCTTATCGCCATTCGAGTATTAGTGTTACTTGAAAATTGTGTGTCTAAAAATCTGACAAAATTTTAATGTACATTTCTAAATGATGAATCTTTCAACTATCGGAGCACTCTGTTGCATCGATTAATACACGCGAGAAATAAAAAAATAATTTATTGTTAGTTTAAGTCGCAATAACTTTCTCATTTCCGCTGGGCTGTTGCGAACAATATTGATCTTCCTTTATATAGCAAGGCATACGGCAAAGTGCACTCATATATCTATCGTAAGTTCCGTGATGTAAGAGCGTCCAAGAATTACGGATCGCCAACTATCGACAAGGAAAGCTAGTCGATAGTTCTCTGCCCTAACTGCTTGCAAAAGGATCTCGTCTGCAGGACGAAAAAGTTGCGCGTCAAGGGGAGTTCGTTCCATCTTCACTCGGGAGGCCCGCTTACTACTTTTGTTGAGTGATCGTATTGACCCGCCTACTACGAGAGGATAAGACTTCGAAAAGTCTCACAGCGTGAGCAAGAACCGATAAACCGGTAAAAATGGACAATGCAAGAAAGTTTTATAAATGCCACGTTGTTTTCAAGCTTAGAATCTGACAGTTTATATAAATATTCAACCGCATATCGCGTGTCGTATACAGTAGCCGCGATAAAAATATTATAAAACATATATTAGAAAGAAATATAAGAATTATTGAATTTAAATGAGTTAATATTAATACAAAGTTAAATAATCTCTATTAAAAATTCTTTTAAATTCAGGAAAAAAATCATTTCGAAAGTTTCTTTGAATCCTCTCGTCTAATATATCACGAAATTCACAAATTGACGTTATTAAAATATTATAATCAAATTATTTTACAAACAAATTAAAGTTACGTTATAATTTAAAACAAAATTAATAATAATCGTTTAATAAGACACTCGAGACGAGCGGTGAATTAAACGCCAAAAACAAAGAAATATATCGAGAATCTAAATTTACGAAGAAGCAAAAGAATCAACGCAATCTCGAGTGGCTGCTCCACGAGATAGAAAACTTTAAAGATTGGATAAAGTCTGTTCAATCTGCACTTATTAGAGAGAACCTTTCCTCTCTCGTCAAACACCTGGGTAAAGTCCTTGTAAGGGCACTGACAGCAAGATAGAACTGGAGTTTGTAATCACAGGACACAACAAAAAGAGAGTCAAGAAGGAAGGTGGAATAGTTGCAAGAAGGAGAAGAAGAAGAAGAAGAAGAAGAAGAAGCTAAAAAGGATACGGGAGAGAACATATAACACGGTACTTGACTTCATCTACTCTTCCTGCTGTTCAGTGATATTACACGGCTAGTCGATAATCGATCGAAAATCTGCTTTAACGAGAAATTCGCAAGTATATACATAATTATAATATAATCCGTAAAAGAGATGCACTTTAGTTTAAACCATGCTAACATCTCTCTGCGTCTGTAAATTTTACGCTCCGTTGATCAAATGTTATTGATTATATCGCTTAATTTCAAGATGCATATAATATTTCTCCTTATCGATATTTCGTATGATTATTCAATCGTTAATAATTAATAATTGAAGATTTTTAAGTCTTTTGTTAAAAAGAGGGTAATAAATTGAAAAAATTTCAGAATATTCCATCGCGAACGTGAAACTTTTTGATTCTCAATAATAACCGAGATAGTTTATTATTTAAAAATTATTTTTAATCACGAATATTCGAGTAATCACTTACTTACGCTCAATTTGTTAAATACATTAAATTCCATTATACTTGATGTTGCTTAAATATATCCACAATCTTCGTTCAATATTTTAATATTACATAATGTCTCTTAAAATACCAGCTATAAAATATAACCAAGTAAATATATAAACATAATTTCTTTTTATTTATTATAAACTGCATAAACTACATAAATGCATTATCTATTAAAAGACAATTACATTAAAACATGAATATTTCTGTTTTACTTGCAAGGTAAAAAATATTTAATATAAATTAAATAATAAAGAATTAATATTTGAATTGATAACATTGCGCAACTCTCAGAAATTTATGACAAAATTTCTTGATTTTAACACTTGTACGTCTGCAAAAATTGCCCAAGATTGAAAGATTTTATGAATTTGTAGATTTGTATCCGTTTGAAACATTTCGCCTTTTTCGCTATACAAACTCTCAATGACGGTATAAAACCGGTAGAATCCCGCAATATTTCGACTGCAACGTTCGCAATATTGCAGTCGATCCGTCGTCGCGTAGCGAGATCGAATAGAACCGTTCGGCGCCGAGGTAGCAAGCGAGGAAAGAGGACAAATGTATCGGCGTCTACAGGAAAAATCGTCACTCGCCTTTCCAATTACGGAACGCTACATCACGAACAGCTTTCTACCGAGTTCCCGGAGGGACATGTGTCCCCCTTTTACGAGATCTGTATCTTCAAAGTGATCTATACCGAGTGATTTGAGATAAGTAACCCGCTCGCCAACAGTCGTCCAGTAATCTTCTTAAAGTTCTTTTCGAGCTCTCACATCACGCGATATTGCAATCGTCGAGATATAAGACAATTTTTGCACATTTTTATTTTTCCTTTGTTTAGAAATTATTATATTGCCAGATACACGCCATGTAATGCATAAGAAAAATCATATAAATTCCATATATATTAAAAAATATATGATTTAAAATTTGTATTAAAATATTATTAATATAGTAGAAATATTTTTCTTCAATCAGTGATGAGTTAGCTATATTAAGTAACACATTACAGTAATTATAATAATATATTATTAAGACATAGACATAGAAAGAAACCACTATTTTAGAAACCTATTTTTAATTTTTTTTTTTCTCGAATTGCTTTTTTATAAACTTTTTCAACTAATAACTTTTACATTTGCATTTTTTTTTTTTTTTGCGATATGATAAATACGTATAATATCTTTTAGAGAAGGTAGATTTCTGCGATAGATGACAGTTTACACTTACATAATTACAACTCGACGATCTTTCTCTTGAAAAACACCATTCGTTGACTTAAGTTGTCCACGACGCAATGTTCTTACATACTTGTCGACAATACTTAATGCGGGACAAAGAAGAGAATAACGATTGCGATACATTCATACGTGCATTAGCATTAGCACATATGCAAGGGATTTTAATTAAGCCCACGTTGTACGCGTGCATAAAATAGCGTGTCTTTCCTTAATAAAACCAATCCCAAGTTCACTTTCTAGCGAGATAAAACGTGTTCCGCGAGAGTCACAGGCGCGAAACAAGATGACCATTACGATTGATCCATGAACTGAAAGTAAGAAAACCCGCAAGAGAATATCCGCTACAGACCGTTAAAACACTCGCGAAAGTTTGCAATCTTAAATGAAATAACTTTGTCGGATCGAAGATAATCGAATTTGCGATAAATGCTTCGATAAATGATTAATCACAATTTTAATTATTTTTTCTATCAAATAATAAGATATTAAATTAATCTAATGCGCACATACCTGAAAATTATAATTTTATAGTTTTTAAATATATATATATATATATATATTCTTCTCATAATTATATAATTTTTAGAATTATTTCGTATAACATTAAAAACTGATAATATCATGGATTTCTTCTCTCTTTTTTTCTTTCATTTTTTGAAATAAGTATAACAAAATTATTATATATATATATATATATAATATATAATAATATAAATTATTATAATTATAATTATAATTATTATAATATATAATAATATAAA
>JBCAUJ010000038.1:12483249-12506408 GCA_038406275.1 Cataglyphis albicans
ACAAATTAATATGTAATATTTGATAAAAATTTGATATAGAAAAGCTTTTATAAAGTATTCTAATGCGTATTGTACATCTATAAAATGTATATTATTTATTAAAAATTATATGTATACAATATACTATAGAATTTATAACACATGTCTTCAATATTTGAAGCTGAAAATTTGTCTCTAAATATTCACACATTAACTGTTGATTATTCGAGAAACAAATAATATTTTCATTAATAATAATAATAATATATTTATAAATAAGAATATTTTAATAAGAAAATTAAAATACAAAATTAATAATAATAGAAAATTTGTTAAATACTAATTTTATTTTCAGATAGAATTATAGTTTTTTGAATAATTAAACAGAGAGTCATAAATGTACAAATATTTAGAGACGAAACACGCGTGCTCAGTATGCTTCGACGCATGCAAATTCACGCGTTAAGGTATTTCTAACCCCGTGTGTACAAACTCGGAATCCCGGAATCGGACCACAGTGCTCTAACGGAATTGCAAGTTGAGAGGCTTAATAATGTATAGCGCGCGGTCACGTCGGGACGCTCGTGGTGCAAATTCAATCGCGAGCGAGCATCATGAAATGATTTTAAGTTTTTGAAAACAAATATTATCTATAAAGTAAATATATATAGTATCAGACTGTGCCGAGAAAAGCATCAAATATTGATCGTTCTTATGGGTAAATATGATATGACGTATATTAGTAGCATGAACGTATGACAGTTGAAAAAAACCCACGTGACTTTAGCTCTAATTAAAATTACTATTAATAAAAATTATTAAGAAATTAAATATCGTCTGCGAATAACTAAGGTAGTATCGGAACTATTGAGAAAAATATTGGGTGACTGTTGTATTATGCATGAATATAGTATATCGCTTTATTAGTAGGAGCGTGCAATAATTTCGTTGGATAAATTCCATGCGACCGTAACTTTAAATATTGTTAAATAATAATCGGTCAACAATATTAAATAAAATTAATATTGTCAAATAAAAAATTGAAAGTATACAAATAATTTTTTTTAAATTGAAATTTTCAGATTGTGATTGTTACAGTTAGTTTATGCTAATTGTTATTGTTTTTTTCTCAAAATTTTTATATTTTTAGAATATTTATTGTCTCACACACACACACACACACACACACACACACACACACACACACACACACACACACATATACACAAAAAGAAATGTCAAATAAACTTTCTATATTATTTCAAATATGTTTTTGTATTTTAATAAATATTATTGCATAATTGTTAGTTACATACAATAGTATCATATAAAGCTTACTTGAATTTCTGACTATACCGATTTTAAATTTGACGGTTAAATTTCACAGAGAAGTGTAAATGTTTGCTTTAATTATACGATGAAGGAAAATTCGCTTAATGGGATGCGAATGTTATACTGTTTGAATATTTGTTTACGAGATGCAAAGCGCAAATGTTTTTGCAGTACTTTTAATGATGCACGATCGAACGAAATTAAATCCGGAGGATTACATGAAGAATACTGAATGTGTAATACATAATCTTGAGTGCAAAATGTTAAATTTTCTTTTAATATACATATATTTATATTTATATTTTCTTGATGAAATGTTGTTGAATGGAGATTTGCTGAAACTCGTAATTAATTATACATATAATATTACTACCGATTCACAATTTTAATCACGGTATATGGAAAATATAATAAATACATTTTACATATGAAATAATGTAAATATATTATAATCTCTATAAAAAAAAAGTACTTTTTAATATAATATAAAATAATGTAAAAAATATATATGAAAAAGAAAGAACAATTTATATAACTTTACACAATTTCACTGTTCGCGTCCAAAAAGCTCTTATCATCGCGGCTGATATCAGCGACGAAGCGCGCCCTACTATCAATCAAACTCCGTATTCAGACAAAAAAAATATTGCATCTGCGCTCAGCGCAAGTCAATAAACTCTTTTATCATCAATCAAAGCTCGCTTGTGCAAAACCTATCGGATCGGCCTTATCCAGTTATGCAGTTTGCGCGTTCGAGCGCGCGCAATCTCCTAGGCTTTTATCAGGACAGTGTCGATAAGCGTCGATCTCTTAACTAAGAGCCAATTTTTTTTTCGACGCCGCGAATTCGAATGTCTCGAGTTTTAACGTTCTTTTAATTTTTGCTTGTACGCGATTTCCTATATTCAGGTCGCTTGTCAGATTTTATACGATTACCGATTGCACCGCGTCGTCCGCGTTCACCATGTAGGCATTCGTTTACGATTATTGTTATCAAAATCAGATTGTACAGCAAATATATGTGTGCCGATATATTGTTTTCGTTAATGTCCATGCGCGCATAATCATATTCGCGGTGCATGGAAAACCACCGCGCCCGCGGACATATGATTCGTAAATGAAATTGGCCTGACCAGGATACCTGTCAAAATCGATATACGCATCACCGAGGCGCCTCATTGTGTCGCGTGCGTGCATATAGGTACATGTATATCGACATCATGAATGCCTTCTCTGCTTCTCTACACACGCTTTTTCCGAACAGACGCATCATATCCAAATATTACGTAATCAAAGAAAATATCAACAAAGCTTGACAGAGAGATGTTTGACAGCTTGGAAATTGATGTCTGACGTGCGTTTCTAACACAAGAAGTAATATTTGTTTTCTAAATAATTCTGAAAAAATATCTTTTCCAATTAATTCTTTTGACACGTTTACATATATTGACTCTTTAATACGATTATAACTCTTTAATATTATATTAAATTTATATTAATTTATATATATTTTATTAAATAAATCAGTATAGAGTATTATGATAATGAATATGAAAATTAATAATCAATACATTATGATTATCTCTTATTATTAGTTATATCTAAATAGAAGTAGATTTTGTTGAAATAATATATTTCTGTTTTCCCTTAATAAGGAATTATCGGAAATAATTATCAAAAAAAAATATGTAATAATAAAATATTCTATTATAAAAAAAAAATATATCTAGACATAATAAATTTACTTTCTAAATATGTCTATTTAAGAAAGGCATTCATGCGATGCTAATACATTACGTACATACGAAGCGAGGGAAATTATACCAGTTACATAATGTTTACAGTGTTGGCGTACATTTTATAAATTACTTTGTAAAAATAGGAAGCGCTCGTGACCCGGGATTATTTTTGCACAAGCCGCGATTCTGCACTCCGATTAATCGACGCGACTTGAATTTTTTATTTCGAGTTTCGAATTCACTCGACGGCATCGTTGGAGTCGAGGGAGGGAAGGAAGAAAAGGGAGAAAGAGAGAGGTAGAAATGGCCTCTCTCCGCGGGGAACGGGACGATACATTAATTAACTCGACGAATGCGGTGAATTGCAAAATAATTCCGCTTTTTATTATTACGCGACACGAACTACGGTATAAAATTGTTTACTCTTTCCGATCATCACAATTGCAAAATGCCATCGGTTAACGAAGTCTCGTTCACCATCCGAGGCAATGCACTGCCGAATAAAAAAGTATATCGCGAATTAACTTAAAATTGGGCAAAGTAATTTTGCCAAAACAACCGCATCGATGCGGCTAATGTCAATCGTGTAATAATGAAAGAGGTCAACTCTTCCAGTCAATTTCACGGAATGACTTTCTCGCGCCATTATTTTTATCCGATAGTTGCTTGATATATTAATCGTATAATTAAAAATGCTTTTAAGACCATAATATATAATTATATAAAAGCTACGTTTACTCGTTGCATTGCGTCCTAGCTTGCTTACACAGTCTCTCGTAAACGTATGCGAGAAAGTAAACACAAATATGAGGAGAAGAAAGATCGCGACAGTAATAAACTTTATACGTACGAGACGTTTTTTCTTTCGCGCAAAAATAGAGAAATTTCATGTTGCATGAGGAAACTTTTTCATTTTCTGTATTATATGCGAAACGTAGATCCCAAGCTTTTGAAACGCGTTAGAAGCTTCAAAACTTTTTAAGGAAGGGACGATACTCTATACCACAAGGTTGCATCAAAAATTCTAAAAATAGACTGCTAGCTTTGCTAAGGTTTTCTCTTGGTCTGTTGTTTGGGAGAATGCATCTTACGAAATATCTATTATTTCGCAATATTGGTCATTATGTATCGTAAATATTCCTACGCATACTGTTAGCATCTCTGTTATCCTTATTATTAGCAGAGTAATTTAATATATTGCAATACGCTTCGAGGCGAATTGCTGTGCGCATTATGATACCGTAAGCTGTTACACCTGAACGAGCATCATTCTCGTTGATATCACTTTCTGCTCGGATGTGTTGTAGCCACCGACACGGCGGCTTACGCTACAAAGTCTGACATGCGCCTCATTCCATAATTCATATCGTGGATGTCATGCAATGATAAAGTGATATTGTGTTGCAAATTTATATGACACTCGCCCGCCATTGGCCGACGCGTTTAGGTAATGAGATTCACTAAGAGAGGATGTGCAAGAGGTACAATCGACGCGTGGGCGGCTGCGACGTTCCTATGATAAATACGGGTCTAGAAACTTGGCTGACGATAAATCCACGCAACTCTTCGCGTGTGACGCGTGTATTTCATTTCCAATTAATGCCTCCCGATTGTGACGAAATATCGTCAGTATAATCGAATATCCTGGTATAACGAGATAGATTGCATACGATATAAAATATCGCCTGATAATTTTGCTATCTCTTGTTTTTTTTCGATAATCTTATAATTGTTATATCATTACAATTATTATAATTCTGTGACGTGAGAGAAGTGTTTGTGGCAATAAAAAGATTGCGATTCATATGACATATTAATCAGTTGAAATTGATGGCAGTGTTAAGGTGCTGGGTAAAGAAATAAATTATTTACCATCATATTTTTTTTTGCGTACACATTCCGGTGTATTTCTTTTTTTTTTTTTCGCCCTCCTGCCATTTCGCTCTGACGCTATACAAGCACGAATCACGAACAATTCGCAATATGCAGGTTTCACGGCAGCGCGGTAAAATCGCGCGTATAACATCTGTGTAATTTATGCCGCAATACATACGTGCGCGTACGCATAACGTTACTAGATTATATGGAAAATAATATATATAGGCGAGAGAATTCTTGCCTATTCATCGCGCGACGCACGTCCTGGAAGTCATCTCTATTTTGAATTTATTATTATTATGAAGTTATTATTATATTTATTAATGTCCGTTCGCAACCAACGTTAATATGCAGACTGCGAAATAATTATTTTATTCATTTCGCTGATTCAATAAATATTAAAATGGTTCCGGCTAGTTTCTGTATATTATTACTAGCTGATACTTTCTCATTACTAAACAATACTAACAATTTCTATATCGTAGCAAACTTGAAATTATACGTATTCTTTTTAAACACAATTTACACTAAAATCACATCATAAATTATACTCGAGCTAAATAATAACTGTATCAAATAAATAATATTAAATAATTATAATTAATTTACGTATAAATAATATTCAATAATTATAATATATACGCATTACATATTTGATAACATTTTTGTTAATCTTGAATTCAATAAATTCATTAAATAAATAAATTTAATGAAAGGTGCTACATTTTGCAAATTTGATATTTATATTATTATTCATAAATTGCAGTTTACGAGATTAAGTCGTGCTCAAATGATAGCGTATTCGGATAATCCGATTTCACTTTAGTTCGCTTCGACAATGGTTGGATGGACGAAAACAAGCGGTTTCTTTGATTTTGATCAGCGGAATTTTAGTACGCGAGTTCGTCTCGTATATCGATTACATGGACTCGACTGTGCGCAGGTCAGTTCGCGTAAGTTCTGCTTTCCCTAATTATACTTGTTGCACTTGGGGGGGTCAGATGCACACGGTTCTGGTTTTGGCGTCTTGCCAAACCCTTGACAAATGACGCCGTAATATGGCATACGTCATCCCTTTCCAATTCCACCTAGAACCTACCGGAATTACCGCATCGGTTTCTTCGTCACAAAAAAGCTTTCATCACAAACTCGGCTTTAAATCTATCGGAAAAAATATATATGTGTATATCATAGTAATAATGTCACGTTTATATCTATAAACCACATATTTTTATAAATTCGAGCATAGATTAATGGAACAATTAATAAAAAAACAAATTATATGTATAGATTCCTGTTGTTTTTTAAAAATTTGCAAATTTTATTAATTTATGAATTAATTATACATATCGCTTAACCGAATAACAGATCGAATGCATCGACTTATGCACCATGCATTCGAAATATGTGTCGCATAGCGATACATGAATAAATGACGCATTTAATTAAAAGCTAAATTAACGATCAACCTACTAGTTTCTATGCGTGACAATGCAAATTAGAATAGGGTTGCGAAGTTTACGCGTGAACATGTTCGTATTGACGTTTAAGCGTCATTAAGCTCTAACTCGAAGCTTTGTAATTAACGATCCTTACACACAACAATGCCAGCTGTCATTACACAAATCATGGTTACACACAAACGCTAGTTAAGAAAGGTTCACATTTATAATTGATCCTTTGCACATGTATAACGTTATACATTTTTCTTTATAAATACATTTATATGACATAATCACATGGCACAGATATCTTTCGCAAGAGCTGAAAATAATGAAGTCCAATTTGAAACAAATTTAATAATAAAAGATATTTAATTGTTAAACGATTGTTAAATATATTTTATGGAACCTTGTTATATTTCTTCGGAAACAAAAAAAAAAAAAAAAACATTCTCCGACAATTTCCGATAAAATTTGTGATATTTAATCAAACATGTTAAGCCTCAGTCATTCGATATGTCTCGTATTATTAACCGCTACCACGTTCCCATACGTGGAGGTACATTCGCAAGATATATGTATAATACGCAATACTCTGGAAATCGACATTGACAATTGATTCGCGTACATATATGCAATCTCGCGGCGCGAGCGCGCATTCGAGGAATGGGATAGATCTGTTTACCCGCGTATCAACGATACCTATTATAGTCGATCCTTATTTGCATGGTCAATAACGGACGAACGTGAGGAAATCTACTGTCGTCCCTTTTCCCCGTTACCTGGAATCGGCGGAGAGGATTTGCGTTATATCCATCGCCAAGGGGACCATCGTATGTAGGCGAGAGGGCTGGTTCGAGGCACACCGATAAATCAGAGGGATTGACGACACGAATGTGTATTGCTGTCCTAGTTCGCAATAGTACACAAATCTACCTTCCAAGAGAAAGAGAGCGAGAGAGAGCGAGAGAGAGAGAGAGAGAGAGAGAGAGAGAGAGAGAGAGAGAGAGATCCGATATAAAATTTCGCGGCATGCAATTCCGTTAACAGTGGAATGCAATTCTCGCAGCTTTCATTTCCTCTTTCGTATGATGGTCCGCGTGAAACGCGATAACACGGTCAAGAGACTCGGTAAATTGAGTTTGAGTTAACAATTATGGCTACCGTGTCAATATGAACGCAATTACGCGTTATTGTGCCACGATAAATATTTGTTGCAGAATAACAGAAGACGTATTCAATGTACAATACGTTTTCTAATCTAATAAAGTTACATAAAATGAAATTTTTTTAAGTATTTAACGAAGTACGCATAAATTTTTTTTATACTATAGGTAAATTGTACAAATAGACGGAAAAAATGTGTACGTTATTACAATACTATTGTAATACATTGTTACAATACTATTATAATGTCACTTAAATTCGATTTGTGATAAAACAATTTATTGCTAGCTATTGTTATATTAGAAGCGCGCGCTGTACCTGCGCTATTTATTTTGTGTGTGCGATATAATTGCTTACGTATTAATTCTAATTCTCCGTTTTTTTTCAAAATCAATTAAATATAATTACACACATACTTAATATTTGAACTGTCAAATGCGTCGCTAAGCTATGACAGGCTTTTATTGATATAAAATAATGCATAGCGTAGCGTCGAGACAAGCAGCATCCCGGAAAAGAGACACGCAATGTCAATAACATGCCTTCTTTTTAGAGAGAAATACGCAATTGAATGTTTATTACTTTAATAAAAAGAAATAAACATAATATATTTTCCCTCAAATTTTACTTCTTTTTTATTAGTAATATTGTTTCAAAATGTTAGTTGGATACAAAGACAGAGAATTTAAAATTACCAGAGTAATTTGAATGCGAATATTGGGCTCGCTGGAACAAGTCTTAATCATTGTAATTAGATTACTCTTAATCATTGAAATTAGATTAACCACATCTGTACTTAATGACACTACAATTAAATCATCTTTTACTATTTTTTACTATTATTCTACCTTGAAATAACTTCAATTACTTCTAAATTGCGCTGTTGTTTTGGAAAATATTGGCATATAAAAATAGTGTTGTCTAAAGGATCAATTGCCTGAAAATAAATTTCACAGTCTCTCTCTATTTCTCTGTAAATATATACGAAAAATATAGGAAACATATTCAATATTAAATTTAGATAAATTACTTTCACAACAATCTTGTTTTACTTTCCTTGTTTATGTTTTACGGCTTGACGGCGCTACAAAAAATTTAAATGCACCACTGCATACAAGTTTTAAACAATATAATTTTAACAAGATATTATGCAATTTAAATGTATCAAGATTTTATAAGTGACATTATATAAGTATTGTAAGTGGCCATAAATATGGCACATTCGGCAAAGATTTTTAGAATATTAAAAAAAAATTGTTTAGGCTGCCGTTATTTTGATAAGATTCGTATCTCTTATCATAATTAATATATATTGATCTCCACGATACTAATTGTGTATTTATTTAGCTCTTTAATTAATTTCTGGAAATAATTCCGACATATCGCATATTACAATCATGAATCTTCGCGAGCGACAAAGGATTCTTGTATTTTGTGATCATCGTATTTCATTGTTTCTTATCGTGACGTACTAACTATGAAATACGTCACCCGAGAGAATCGCTCTCGCTTATTATTCTGTCTCTTCGAACAAGACTATGCAAGGACGTTAATTATGTTTGTACCAACAAAGCATAATTCATTGTACTGAGATCAATTCATTATTTTGTTAAGTATAATTTTTATTATGTTGCTGTAAATATTTTATAAAAGATCTATTATAAAATCTTCTATTTCTATTGTAATATCTTCTATTTAAATGTCTATTATAGGAATTGAAATATTAATAAATAATTCTTAATTTCCTAAAAAGAAAGCACGAAGGATAGTAAATTGTAAGTATAAATATCGTAAATATAATATGTAGTTATTGCGCTGTTATAAAACTATTCAAAGAATGGAAAATAGCAAAATTAAAACTATTTTTTATATCTTTTACATTATATAAAAAATGAATAGTAAAGTGATTAATTTATCACGAGCTTCAATTAATCTTCAACGCGAAGCAGTAGGGCAACAAGTTATGTCAAGTGTATATCTAACAGTTTAATTATGAATTTCAATCGAGCGTGAGAAGATAATTACGAGACAAAAAAAATAACCTGCATCCGAGCTCTACATCTGCGTAATTATAATCCTATGAAACAATCGATACGGTAATTAGATCGCGAGGAAACGGGCAAATATCAGTCAAGCAGATTATATTACATTATAATATAAACCAAAATTATTATATTATTATTAAGAATATAATAGAGTCAAAAATTTTGAAAATATGACAAATTAATATTCTCAAATTTAAATGAATAATTTATGAATAAATGAATTTTAGATTTATTTTCTCTTTTTTAACGTTTTTGCCTTATTTTCTTTAACATGTATTTTTTATGAATAATTCTATTCTGGAAATATGTTTTACAAAGTGCAATAAAATTTTGTTTAATAGCGTCATTTTACTAAATTCGACTATAAACGCGAATTTTCATTTCTCTCAAATTGGATAACTTTTATATCAGAGATGAAACAGTTTATATGTTCCAAATTAGTTCTGCTTCGCTCTCCATTATTTTGCCTACATATAATATTCCACGGTATATTTAGAAACCCATTCTGTTAATTGTATATTACAATACAACCGGTGATGTAATTTTAGAAAATTAATAGAAGGAATATTTTCTTCAATTTCAATTCTACCTACGATTATATTATAATTAATTCTCTTATTATTAAAAAATAAAAACAATGTCTCCAAAAAAAGTTTTTAGAAAATTTGTAAAAACATTTTCTTTAACATTTGATTAATTCAATTGTATCGCATTACAAAATTGACTTGAATTATCGAGAAGAAAATAATTAAATTATACTAATTAAAAAGTTATACTAATTAAAAAACAACAGATATAATGTAAACAACTACATATAACATGAATAGTTACAAATGCAGAAGCAATCAGACGATTATCAACAACTTTAATTACAGCTAAAACAGGGAATGAGCTTATTTATAAGCAAACATGATATTTTTTCGCATAGAGAGGTTGTCTACGGGACTGGCAGAATGTTGCATCACGCGAGGGACAGAAGAGAAACATATCGGGCGGGTCGGAACTGTTGCTAATCGCCGCCAAAATCTCGAATTAATGGCACGAAAGCTGTGTGCGAAATTCGGGATTGGTGGTGCGCAACGCCTAACCCAGCAAAAACGTTCGTCGTGTTTCGTCCATTGCTCGCATACACACCGAAACGATAAATGCTACTGCGCTCTGGTGCATGTGCCTCGATACGTTTTATGCAAATATTGCAGCTGCGTCGCTATATGGAGTTATCGGTGAATTCACGCATGTCACTGTCACAGTGGCGTCGAAAGTCCAAAGTTTGCGAGAGTCGCTCTTATAAATGTGCAAACATGCGTTTTACGAAAAAAGAATTATTTTAACGCTTGTTGAAAGATTATACAAATACATCAGCACTCCCAAAAAAAAAAATCTATCGATAAAAGTATCGATTAGATTAAACAAAATGAAAATTGTGCAAATTAGAAACTTGCACGTTATTTTCTCATCATTTTATCATGCTCGCAAAGCTTAAGCTCTTTAAAGCAAGTGAGTTTTTCAATTTTGACTTCTTCATAGAGAAAGACATTTGCGAAAGTTATGTTAATCAGAGACTCAAATTATATCTTATTGTTTAGCAGGATTATTGAATTATGATTTTATTATTCCACGAAAAGATTTTAAGAAATGTAATATATACCTATTGCATTAAAGATATTACACATTTTATATTATATAAATAAATATATAACATTCAGTAATGTTGAAAATGCTAAAAATAATTATTTTTAACATAGATAAAGAAATGTAAAAATAGTCGGCAATTCTGTAAGCTTATGTCATAATTACGTATATAACATTTATATCATAATGTAAGTTTTCATTATTTAGAGTTACAAAGGCATGCACAGATCCGAATTATATTTCCGAATATGCAATATAAATAAAAAAAAACTCGGTACTTTAATTAAAGCAGCGGGAATAAATTTTTTAAGTGAGCTAGCAGATTAATAATTCGGGAGATTAAGATTCGCACGTTATTTCCCTTCTCTCGAAAAGTAAGATATTACAGCTATTAATCCTCGCGAATTTCGGTCGCGCGAGTTGCATTAGAGACTCTTGTTTCTCGGCTGTTCTTCTTAAGAAAAGTTTTCTGGAGAAAATTTTATAAAATTCTAAATTACGAAGTAAAGTTTTAATCGTCAGCATCATCTGTGTTTTCTTAAGATTTTCTAAAGTTTTTTGCGGCTTTCTTAATAATCCCCTGTGGCATCACTACAAATACAACAAAATTTAATTTATATTAGTATTTAAATATATCTAAATAAAGAAACAACTAAACATTTAATAAAAGAAAATAATAAAAAATTTCAATTTTATTAAATTCTTAAAAATTATATTTTAATTATACTTTACCATTAAATAAAGATTTTGCATAAAAGATAAGGTTACTTAAATATACTGATACGTGTGTTGATATTTTTAAACAGCAATATCTAATTCATATATTTCAGCAATATCAAATATTGACTTACAGCTTATATATAAAAAATTTATTATTATTATACTATTATGCTTTCTATTATATTACCTTATTTTTGTTTTCATAAAATATAATAACATTGTTCCAATATGGAGCTATAAATATACATATTTTAATAAATATAAAATTTTATATATACCTATATTGTTGTCGGCATCGGGTTTAAATCAAGTTTTCAAGCGCGGCTAAAGATTAATAGTAAAAATTAAAATAATTTTACATAATTAAATATATAACAAATTTAATTATGCCTTATGATGTAAATATAAAGTCCCGTTAAAATAAAAAAAAAATAAAAAAAATACAAAATTGATTAATCCACTGCAAAATGTGTGGAAAAAAAATAAGGTTCAACGTTAACTTGAATGTATTTACACGTTTGGAAATTATAGGATTTGCTAATAAAATGTGCACAACAAATCAATGGTCAATTCTCACAATTCATTAGGCCTGAAAGTTTTCTATTTTTCACCAGTAGAAATACGGTGGAAGGAGCAGACGGAGCGCCATCCCCATTTATTGATCGCTCACCGGCTCCGCTCAACATGGCACTAGGGGTGGCGTTCGTGCTCAGTTTGATCCTCGTCATCGGCCACCACCAGGAAGGACCAGGATCTTTCGCCAAGACCTTCACATTTCCCGAGTACCCGTACAAGGAGACTACCAAGAATGTAAGTCGGCCATACAATTCGTTGGATTTATCTTTGATGAGTGGTACGTGCTTGAAAGCTGATACAGGTTATGGCGAGCAACCCTCATTCGGGAGGGTGGCGCTTTACGACACCGGGAAAGGCAGCATTGACGCTAATCCGGCTCCGTCTTTTAAACGGCGAATATATGTATATAAAGACCTTAAGTCATTCTTATATGTAAAATACTAATTGATTATAAAATATCGTTATTTTAATACATAAATCAAAGATCCGTTTGGTTGGTTGAAAAGAATGAAAATTTATAGATAGATTTAAAGAAAAAAAAAAAAATTATTAAGAAATTGGAAATTATAAAAAAATTTGTGTTATTTAAAAAGAAATATTAATAATGAAATAAAAATTTAAAATCACTATACGTTGTATCAGAAATAATTTTCGCTTTCAATTAAGAAAATAAGATTGAATTGAGATAACATTTTGATGAGAGAACAGCAAAGAGGGAGATCGATCTGGCATTAATCCAAAAATGTTCGGCTAAGGATCAAAGTGTACATGAACGTGCTCGAAAATAACGTGCGAATATTTGCATTTAGAAGTTCTGATTCAAATTCATTGTGATTTATTGAAGCGAAGAAAAAGAATTCTCTTTCATCGAATTTGTTCAGCAAAAAGTAGATCGCGAGAATTAAATTCAGATCGTAAGAAGATACGATAGTGAGTTCCTTTGCGATCGAAAAGTACGAAGAGATACATATAACTCAATTAAGCGTGATAGAAAGATAGAACATAATATTACGTTTAAAAGTTAAAAATAATCCGCGTTCGTCAAACATCCGCTTCCGGTAAAAAAAAAGAAAAAAAAAGTCATATATCAAGATATCATCGGGAATTTTATCGGAAACATATCTTTATAACTTGTATATATTTTTTCCAGTATTAGAAGACGATATAAGAGAAAGTTACATATAGCTTCCTGGAATAATATTTGATAAATATTCTTCATCAAAGATCGCTCGTATACGATAATGTTTTTATGTACACGGTGAAAGGCAGACTATAGAGCTATTTACGAAGAAAAGGCGTGTACCATGAAAGTCATATTGATTTTAATTGAGGTTAATCTTTCGACATGCGTGAATCAATTGTTGCATTCCGCTTTATCTCTTCACGGCGCAGAATATGCAAGCGTTTGTTTTATTAATACCGCACATAAACTGTAACAGAATAATTTTCTCTAGATTCATAATGTAATAAATATTTATATTTCGAAACACATTTTTGTCCGCGGCATTTATTTGAGGTATTTTATAATAGAATAATAATTAATAATTAATAATTTAATAATAATTGATAACTTATTTATAATAAAAATAAGATGTGTGAAAAAGAGATTCTCTCACATCTTTAGTTTGTTGTTATTAAATATTGTTGTTGCATTTAGAAAATTAATAATTAAAAAATTAATGTGATGTAATTATAATGATTGATAAATATATACTGTCGTAGGAGCTTCTCTTTAGACAATTCGAGCAGGCGTGCGAAGAGAGCGGAGCCTGTAAAATGCAATTGCAGCATAGGAGCGGTGACGTTGCGAAAACACGATGCATCCGGGAATGCGTGTCACCGTCCTGTTACAAGGAGATTTATTTATTCGATCAAGTAGGTATATACGCGCAATATCAATTTCTGTAATCGCGTTTTATTGCTATGTGTCGCCATACACCGTATATATCCAGTACGTATCCAATACACAATTTTTTACGCAGACAATATGGTAATACGAGTGATAAACACTTTTCAGTTGGAGGAGGGTGAGATTGACGTGAGATTAAATTCCTTCAAAGGTTGCTTCATGCAGCGAAACGGTCGGCCGCGAAAGTGAAAAGAAGGAACTCGTGATAAGAGACGCAAGTAAAAAAAAAAAAGAAAACTTTTTATCTGAACATGAACGATTAACGCGGAGGACTGTCGGTGTACCGTTTAACCCCTTCGGAGTAATTATATAATCACAAAAAAGAATACGTCTTTTACACGGCGATTATATTATAGTTATAACAGTAACGCTTCTCTCTCTCTTGTTTAGCACTTGCTACCCCGAAAGGATTAAATCGACGTTGTAATGTGACTGCTGCATGATGTGCATACTTAGGATGTTTGGAAAAGCGCAAGAAATGGATTCAAATGCGTATCGTGCATCGAGCAAATAGCAAAAATGCATAACATGCAGTTTTGCACCAAAATGAGGATAGAGTACATCGAAAGGTTATCTATTAGATTCTTATTCAAATACAATCTTTTTCTACTTTTTATATGCACATGTTACTTACGATATTATCGTGAAGTTGATATTAATACTGCACAATATAACTGAATAATTGTTGGCTGCACGAATATATCGATTCTAGTTACTGTCTTTATATTGTATATATAATATATATCACTTCTTAAAATTAAAATATTCTTGAAATAATGTACATTCAATTCTTATATATGATAATATTGAATAATGCAATCTCGATGTATAATGAGAAGATAAAAAATTGCAGCATATTTTAAAATCTTATATATTTCACATGTAATATTATTCTCTCTTAAAATACAGAATTTAATTATTAAACATTAAAAATAAATTGCATCAAGTTTTATAATAGGAAATGTAGAAACTCTTATAAAATATATGTAAACACTTTATAACTTCTTCCTTGTATAAACTAATTGTACTGTGATATAACGTGATATAATCCACACAATTGTTATTGTTCATTGGAATTGTGACAGCTAAAATAAAAATATAAAAATAAGAAATATATAAAAATCACAAGATATTGATCCTTATAAAATGTGTAGTTTACTTCAGGATTTTTAAAACACCTCTTACCGCACATTGAAGACTCTGATAAGCATCTGTCAACTCTTTATTATGTAACATCGCAGAATATTCCTTAAGATGATCAAAAACTTGGTCAAAAGGTGTTTTAAACGATCTAGGATTCCACAATTGATCGTTGCAAATTGCTTTGCGATAATAAAGCCATGTAGTGACAAACTCGACAAACTGATGCGATACATATCGCATTCTTACAACTTTTAGAATGAGATCATAATTACTCATCAAGGTACAAATGTGAGATAGTAGTGTTTTAGTTACATTAGTATTACAGAAATGTAATAAAACCGCTAGACTTTGATACACTGTTTCTTGTTGCGGTTCATATTTCTATAAAAAGATAATAATTAACTCCAATATTAATTCTTGTTGTCATTTCCTATTTAATTGTTCTAATAATCATTAATCCGTTTTACATTGTAAAAAAATCCATATATAATAATAGTAAAAGATATTTTTGATATTTTTTTTTTATTCCTGTCATTTTAAATATACTGACCATTGCATGAATAATATGAAAAACTTCATAGAGATAAATAACTGTGTTTCCATCACTAACAGATGAAATCTTTTGCAAAACGACAGCCGATTTATCAACATTTTCCGTTAAAAGATCACATATAAATTGCATTTCATTTATTACGCAACTTGATCTTTTCGCATGTACTAGGAGATCAACTAAATTTTTTATGTGAATCTTGAGTGGCTCTTTGCACTGATAAATAAATATATCTTAAAGTATTAAAAAGTTTTGTTTAGATTTACAATTCAGATTATCATTATGTATACCTTTATCGATGATTTTTTTTGACAATGAATAATGAACCTGAGCAGTTTTATGCTAATCATGGACAAATTCGATCTTTCTTTTGAAAATCCATAAACGTACAACTTTTTTAATAGTATAGGATGTTGTACGTATATTTGAAGCACTATAATTGAATTCCGATCAAATATTATCATCATAAAATATACATTTTTATGGCAGAAATATATAAATTTTTATTAATATAATTATTTATTTTTACGAATATTTGCTTTCTTTACCTTTAAATGAATTGTTTGATATAGCGGAAACCAACGAAACATGTGCTTGCGTTACAGCTAAAGTTATGAATTTTGAATCTGTAATATTCTTTTCTGATATAATATTAACAATATTATGAGCGCTGCGTATTATAATTTCAATCGGTATTGTATGTGGTAGAGTAATATTGGCTAATTCCAAAGCTGCCTCTATATGCGCAACTACAAATGTAAATTGATAAAATACTAATCGCAATATCTAATAAAGTAATCTTTATTTTATCTAAATAAATAATAAGATAAATATATTTTTAAATTCAATACTCTCTAGCTTATAGAATACATCTTTCGTAAAATCTTATATTTATTTATTGAGGAAGAAAGACAGACAGACAGATAGAGAGAAAGAGAAAGAGAGAGAGAGAGAGAGAGAGAGAGAAAGCGAGTTGGAGAAAGAAAAATTTAAAAGTTTTTTGGATTTATTTTAAAACAAACCAGTATCTGAATTATATGATGAAAGTATGTTGGGCAGCATGTGCCACACAGTTTCCGCGACTTGTTCTACAATGTGTTTATCATTATTGTCAATTTGAATTAGATGACGGAGTCCTTTCATAGCTGGATTGATAACATGTTCGGGATAACCATTCCGTATCACAACCTATTCGCAAACATTAAAGGTTGAACTTCTTATATAAAACAAAAAAATTTCTCTATCAAAGCCAGTAAAAATATATGATTTAAGTAAAATGTAAAATGCTTCAAATTTTTTTATTTTATATACTAATATATATTCGAAAGTGAAAAATCGGTATATAAATATATCGAAAATATTAATTTCTTGTTCTCTCTGATATTGCAAAAGATAAATACTACGCTTACCAATAAATGGCGAACCACTTTGTCACAATTGAATGATAGTAACGGCTTGATATCACCATCGGATTCTATCAACCATAAATTTAGAACTTGATTTAATAAATTGTGCGAAACGTTTGAACATTTAAGATAATAATGTAAAAGATCGATGTGGTGAGTATAAAACTTGCTGATTTCTAACGTTTGCAGGATATTCGTTAATTTAATAACCGCATTTTCATAATTAGGTAACGAATTAAGAGATTTATGAGAGACAGATGTCACCTGTAAAATCGAGCGCAATTAATATTTAATAAATAAATATAAAAGAGAGATAAATACTTACAGCAAATAAGAACCATAAAGGTTTCAAAACCGGAATTGAGATTGGTTTAGAAATTGAAAATACCATGATTCTAGCAATTAACGATTCCAAAGATACGTCGTTCCTAAAAGCAATGTGAAATGTATAATATATTAGCTAATACAATGTAGATAATAATGTACAATATAAAAAAATAAAGTCTCGTACTCTCCAGTGCCTTGAAAATGATAATATAACAAAATCAGAAAGGCCGTTCCATCATCTCCATGACACGCTACAGCATCGTTCCATCGCTCTTTCGTTGAATCTTTCGATATTAAGTCAAGAAAATTTTTGCGCAAACAATATACAAACTCGTTTCTGTCTTTGATTAAGAATGCTCTTTCACTAAGAACACTCAGAATTTGTGATAGTAACAAGCAAATGTTTCTCTGTAAATTTTTCCTGTAATGTAAAACATTGCTTTCTGTATATTTTATTATTTATGCTCATATTATACTTGAAATGCTTTCATTTTTCAATAAATTTTTAATACATAAAGTAAAATATATATCCACGTTTTATTTTACATTTATTATTATAATACAACGTAGATTATATTATAACGTAATTGATAGGATATCGTATCTATCAACGCAACTTACGGAAGCTCTAAAGTCAAGAGCAAGAAGTACTTCAGATAACCATTAGCAACCAAGTGATTTGACAAATTGTCATGATTACAATTTTCCAACTGATACAGATTATTCAGACAAAAGATGAAATTTTTGTGAAACTCGTTTGAATCTATACGAGACAAATCTGCATCCTGTCAAAGAAATATATATAAGTCAAATTCATCATAATTACATTCATGACTGATTTTATATGCGTATCAATAAATCAAGTATCACTTTTAATATATATATATATATATATATATATATATATATATATATACATATACATATATATACATACTTTGACATATGGTATAATTATATTTATTATCGTATTATAAATGCAAATTGACAGATTATTCTCTTTTTGGGAAATTACAGCCTTCTGACTCTTTTGTTCAAAAACAAGCCTGTTAAATAAAGATGTTAGATAAAGATGTTTGTAATACAAATTAGATTGAATATTAATATTAAGAAAAATAATATTATCAAAGTTTTTTTTTTTTTTTACCGAGAACTGCCACCGCAAGTACCACATAATAAGGCAGTAGCGCGTAAAATCGTGTTATCGTCATCGCCGTATTTGACAGTTTCTATCATTGCCTTTATAGCATCGTAAGAAACGTCAATAATGATCTCTGCATCGACCATTTCATCGATAGTTATTTGTTGTAGAATAACATTTAATATCGTGACAATCATAAATTTCATTTTATCATTTCGCGAATCTTGGACATCCAGTTCCTTTACGAAAAATATAATCTGTTGCGGAACGCAGACAGTGTCAAAATCCACAGCTAATTTCAATGATCTAAAAGTTGAATATGATTAATGCCCTAAATACAATGCTGCGAGTGAACAACGCAATTTACGCGTAATGTTGCTATTGCTTAAGTAAAACAGATTATGTAAAAATTCGAAATCATTGATATTTAAATAAAGATACATAAATATATAATATATAGATATAATTATAAGGAATATAATAATATAAATAATAAATAAGTAATAATTTCATATATAAGGAAGAATACATAATAAATACTAGGTGTCGCATTATGTACATTTATATGTTTTTATATAATAAATGGCGGGAAATATTAGAAAAGCATACCTAACAAGTATGTTGCAAATGCCTTGTACAATCTCCTCAAACAGTATCTGTTTGTCTTTGAATGATTTATATACACAGTAACTGATTCTTAACATTGATTTTATAGCACTCATGGCCGTGTGATTTTCGTAGAACTTTTTATAGACGCTTATAATCTCGAGACACTCGAGAACAACTCTGCATGCAAAAATAGAATCACCGTATACATTTTTTTATTCGTGATTTGCATGATGATGTAAAAAAAAGATTTAACAAATAAACATTGAATTTATTGTAACAAAAAAAAAAAAAAATTGCATACTTAACAAAATTTCCGTCTGAAGAACAAGTCGTTTGCATTGCATCGCATATGGTGGAGATTATGTCACATTTAACGAGTTTTTCCACAAGATGTTCTCTCTTTGACTCAACTGTACTTTTCAAATACTTTAATATTTGCTCCGCGACCCATATCTATTTCCATATGACAAACAAAGAAAGCAGAATAATAAAATTATAATTGTAAAACTATGAAAACTATAAGATATCAATTATTCGTGTTTATATACGAATCTGTCCAATTTGTGTGATTTCACTTCTTTTTTATTTTTTCTTAATTATTTCTTAATTAAATTATTTTTAATTTGTACCTTCAAATTGACATGCAATCTGATTGATATAAATGTAGCGTTCGACATAAATGTGAAATATAAGGATGAAATGGACGTTAATTTTTGTAATATCAAGGGGAAAAATATTGTTAAAATACCTGTGTATCTTTCGTTCCTGACATTAACTTGATCTTCATCTGTGATAATAGGATGTCTATTTCAAATAGTGATTCCATCGCATTTAATGAATTATTCGTTATGCGAGCGGCAAAACAAATAATTACAAACAAGATAAGCTAGGCGCCTTAATACAATGAAGTTGCATCAATTGTTACTGTATTCGACGCCTACTCATGTTCCCATACACATAAATTAAAATTTTTAATTTACATCAATGTTGATTTTTCTACATTTCGTATTTATATTTATGAATAAATTGCATAAATTGTAAAGTTATATAATCAATGATTACCGATTATTTTTATTTTTCAACTTGTATATGACTAACTGTGTTGCCTGAGTTTTATTGTATACTAAAATGAATCTTCCCTGTACTCTCCTATAGAAAAATCGGAGTCAGAATTAGAAAGAAACGGATATATTTTTGTTTAAATTTCTGTCTTCTTTTACATTATACTATCTGTGCTAAGAAGTTTCTAATTAAATATTTAGTAATGTGAAAACGATATTAGCGCGAATACGCGAATCAATATTTTTATAAAGTCAATATTTTTGATTGTAATACTATGATAGTATCAATTAATCAGCAAATCCTTGACAAGATAGCATTCCTTTCATCATATATGTATCCTTTTCTAGGAATTTTTAAACTTTTAAAATTTTGCACCAGTATCTATATATCACATCAAGATTTATCGATTGTATGAAAATGTACTTCTTATAATATTCATATTTTTTCAATATTTATTTTCGCATCATTTGTATTTATTCATATTAACTTAATTCGTTGTTATATTTTATCGTAAATATTTTCATTTTCACAATATGTTGTGTGTAGAAATGTGAAAGATTTAAAATGCTTTATTAACGCCTCGTTTTTAGATTATATTTTTTTCGTAAAAAATATAATTATAAATGATAATTATGACAAAGTCTATTTCTTTAAGTCCAAAATCTTGTATTAATTTTTATAGGTACTTTCCTAGAATCCTTCTATTCAATAAAATAATGGCATTAATTTTTTTTTTAATGATTCAATCAACAGAAACAAAGTATATCAAATTAATAACTAACGCTTGCAGATATAAAGAATATAGGATAATATTTGATACAAAGAAATAAGAAATAATCCACGTTGTCTAGTGATTATGTTCACGGTTATTGTGTTTTATTTCAAACGTGTTATAAATTATCATACAAATACAATAGCATAATATATTATAAATGTTAAACAATCCTGAGTAAGTACTCTACATAAGAGAAAATCAAAGTTTTTAATATCCTTTATCATTTTAATATCAAGCGAATCACTGGAACGAATCGCAACAATATATAATATAGAATACAATATTAATATATATATATATATGAACAATTTATATATATATATATATATATATATATATATATATATATAATATGGAGAAGAGGGAAAGGGAAGAATTAATTTCTATTTATACTTTCTTAATTCACAATAAAACATCATAAACTATACAGTATTAACATCAAATGATCGCAATTTGAAAACATTTACATAATGAAAAAATGCGATAATACACAGTGCAATGCCATTACGCCGTATTATGTGCAAAATCTATACATAACAAGAGCGAGAAACAAGAAACGATCTCGTCGTTCTCAAATAACAAATTTAAAAAAATCTCTCTTCTTTCTCTTATATTGTCTCAACTGAGATATCTGACAATCATTTTTCCTTTAAATCAGAATCACATAATTCATAAAGTACTTATATCTCAAAAAATAACAAACTTAACGGAAACTCTTCTGAAACTCTTCTGAAATAAACGTATACAAGTATAGAGTCAAATATAATCAGCATAAAATTGAATCCTTTTGTTTAGCAAGTGTACTCAACAAATAATTACTTTCGGAATTACGAGAATTTTAATAATATTCAATATTTAAACATTCATATTTAAACGTATTCATTAATTAGCATCTAATCTTCTTTGATAATAAATGTAAAATAGAATTAATTTGACGTTATTAAATGTGTTCGATCAATTTTGTGAATTTTGCGACAATTAAACGAATCTGATAACTTTATCTTTCCTACATAGTTTTACGTCATGATACTTCTACGCTACATTATAGGCTAGTATAAAAAATGTATACATGATTCATAATACGCATCCTTTTTTCTCGTAATTCACGTTTATTTTTAGCACCAAACAATATATGTGAAAAGTTTCGCGCATAAAATGTTTTGCGATAAATAATGCCCCAAAATATGCATTTCAAAATCGATATTCGCGAAAAGTCTATCGTAGCAAAAGGACTACTCGCAATCTACGGTAAAAAAACCCTTTATCAAAATTTAAATGCATATCAAAGAACAGCCGCTCACAAAATGGCGCGGCGTGAGTAAACACGTTTAGCAAAATTTTTTTCTTGGAAAAAATTCTGTCAAAAACGACCTATCGCGATCGATAGGTCCGTGATGAACTTTCAACATTATGCCTCTTCATACCATGAAAATGAAAAAAAGAGAATACATAATCTACCCTCTTCTAATAATCGGAACTCGTTTCGACTATTGAATCATGTTTACCTGATAAACACGCTCAATATTAACACGACGAGCACGACCGGCATTTCAACTTTGGTCCATCAAAAAATTTTTTAAGCCTCACATGATTTTCGATTTAGTATGGCAGTGATAGAATTGCGATTCACACGCTTCGCGAATCATAGGTATGTTATTTTTGCGAATAGTCTATCGCATGGAACCATTTAAAAAATATTATTTATTGGTCCATGAATCGAGTGATAT
>JBCAUJ010000038.1:12506508-12545158 GCA_038406275.1 Cataglyphis albicans
ATGTTATTTTTGCGAATAGTCTATCGCATGGAACCATTTAAAAAATATTATTTATTGGTCCATGAATCGAGTGATATTGAAACGCTTTCACACTTGCAATTTCAGAGCAAAGAAGCGCATATCGCATGAAATTTTCTTTCTTTTTAATATCATAAATAGTATGCAATATACTTTAATTCAAATTACTTAAATTTTGTTTCCTCTAGATATATCAAGTGTAATCACTTCAACCGTTTCTGTATATGCGATGTAATTTCGTTACTATTGATCAAAGTATACAAAAGACAAAAAAAGTGGAATTTAAAGCTCGAATCGCTTCTTTCTCTCAGCGACCATGCCTACGGCGGGTAGAGGAGGGTGAAGTGGATGATGGTAACTCGGTGTAGGTGTTGGAGGCAGACTGCGACAACTTCTGCTGGACCACCTTACTGCTGGAGACCTCATCAACTCTATAACATATACATATATGACAATAATTTGTGCTAAATATTATTCGTAATTATTAACATCTTTCAAATGTATAAAGCGTATATAAACATAAATATTATTGTGGCACACAAGAACTGTAGCGAATAACATGCGACTCATACAAAACGTAAAGATGCAATAAACGTGAAAACGAATAGCGTGAACAAAATACGACGATCGGGATAACAAAGCAACAAATAATGCAAAACGGACCTGCAACGGAGAGAGCTGTGGGTTCCGGGGTGAGGCGGGATGTGTTACGAGCGTCGGCACGGAGGGTGTATGCCTCCGGGTGCTGCTGTTGCTTTTCATTCTGTTTGCTCTCCTGCCAGGGGCCACTGCCGACTCGCATCTCTGTTGTTGTGCCACCTTACATTCCAAATAATTGCCGAGATATTGTTTATGCACATTGTCGTATGCCGTCGTTGCGTGTATTCCTAAGTATCTTCCCCGACAATATCGGGTGGTATCACGTATTACGAAAATAGTGAGAGACATTAAAACCGCGAGTTCTCAATCGCTATAAAATATATTGTATAATACTTTTACGTCTGTTTTTGATTATTCTGGAACCGTGTGTAAAGGATTTACTATAATTCTTGCTCATATCCATCAGATTTGTTAGATTTTTCTTAGACTTAATTTAGATTTCCGCGTTTTTCAAATATACATATGTGTATATCATTTAAAAAAAAAAATATTTCTAGTTGAAGATGCGCCAGTGATTAAATTGATAACTGAGAAACAGCTTATTACGTACTTTTTATGATTTAAATTGCTAAATTTCTTCGTAAAAATTATGATATGACAATTTTTACATCAACGTATAGTTTGTATGTCACTTGCACATCTTTAGCATGTGTTATATATACGATACATGACTAATTAATATCTTTATATAATAGAATAGACATTTATAACATATAGCGTTACACTCACGGTAAGGACAAGATTTTATATCGCAGATTATTGCACATGGACTCGTATACAGTTTGTGTTAGCAAATAACTAGTGTTAAACAAGCATTGCATAATAATCGTATGCAGTTAATATCAGTTAATTAGTATAGGCACATTTTTGACATCAAATATAGTACAACTCATTAACGATGAATTAAGGTTAATCAATCGCCATTTTCGTAAATTTTTCTATCAAAGAAATTAGTATTACAAATAACAATATTGTCACAATAAAGGAAAAACTTAAATTTATTTATAAATACACGCCATACGAACAAGCTGTCAAATTAACAATTTAGGCTACAAATTAACAATTATCGTATTTTTCAATAAATATTGCACAGCTATATATATATTTTCGCGTATTAAGAGGAAATATATTCGCAGTCTTCACGTCAGTCAACGAGACTTCGACTGTGTTAATATCTTGAAAGCGCTGTTAATTTGCGTAAAGCACATGTTAATCTCATTAATTTCTATTCTGCCTCCATAAGCTAATAACAATCGAACGTAAAAAAAACGTAATTATTGCGTTGTTTTATTTTGTTCTGTTATTACAACAGAAAATAACGACTTTTTGGGTTGCTAAAAGTTGTTTCAAATAAAAATCTCCGAATCAAAATGCTATATAAAATATATTATAATAACGATATCATTGACAATAAAACCATGATTCCGTCAACGGTATAATATTTTTACAGAAGCACCATATTTCCCATTGTTGACTAATAACGCATTCCATCACCGCAGATTTCTCCCCCTTTCTCTTTTTCTTTTAACATTTATCTCTCTCCTGTACCTTGATATTGATGAGGCAGGCCACTCCTCGGTCTCAAGCTGTCCCATAATGGCGAACCCAGACGAACGTTACGTTCCTGACCCTTTTGTTCTAAGTTCGCCGACGACTCTTTTCCGTCAAAGTGCGAGCCGGAAACGCCAGCACTACTCGCCGGCCTGGCTATCAAGCTACTCGAATACGGCAACGAAACTGATTTTACACGCTCGAGTTTGTATGAAAATGCGCTCTGAGGTCGATCCATTGACATAGATCGTTTTTGTAACACGCTGGACAGGGCGTTCGCCCCTTTTAGATTTCGTTCGCTTATTAATTTCTGTTCACCGCCACTTTGACTACCTCTGAAGCGTTGCGACGAGTAGGCGGGCGAGTAGTCTAACGATAAGGCGGCTTTCGACGGCACGCCGGATGATTCACGAGAGGTGTCCCCATGCTGTTAGTGAAATATCGAAAATATGTGTCAATGCGGCTAATGAGCGAGCGTTGGGGGCGGAGAAGGGAAATGGTTAAACGCTAAGTCAAATCGCTGATATTATATGTATGTTTACTGTGAGTTACAATTACATCAGTTATGGTATTTGCGATAGCCAAATTATCAAACAATGATCTGATATTATATGCATTATATTATGTACAAACTGATATATATATATATATATATATATATATATATATATATACATATTTTCGAATAAATAAGAACAGTGAAGGGAAAGGTCATTAATGAAAAGCGCAAGGTTTTAATTTGAGCGATTAAGATTCTGATACAATCGAAGTTTCGTCAAAGTGCGACAAGCTCGCTAGGCAAAACACCATAATATGTAATTGCAGCAAAAGAGTTAATTAAGTAGTATACATAAGTGTATGTTAATCACATGTATTTTTCCTAAATAATAAAATTTTCTAGCCAAGACAATCGTACCTTAAATTGTTGTTGCAATCGATGTATCTCTTCTCTCGGTTCAGCAATCTCGTTGTCCCTACCTCTCAGAATCTGTATGGTATCGTTGATACCACTGTCATTCGTCTCCAGTACTAGATGCGCTCTCAATTGCTTATTTCTCGCATCCAATTGCATGATGTGCTGTTGTGCTTGGGCGAGTTGCTTAGACAGATTGCCCACTTTTTCTTCCAATGCTGCAGACTCCACACATTTCGACGAATACTTGGCAGACAAGGAAAGAATTTCTTGCTTTATCTCTTCCATTTCTTCCCTATAAGAAATAGACATGAATTACCTTCCGCATAAATTTATTCGCAGTAGCGTAATATTAAATTGATATTTTTACATACTCGTGTTCTTTGTGTAGCACTCCGATATCCTCACGCGCCTGCATTTGCTTAAGAAATTCCTGCTTGAACTTGGCAATTTCCTTTTGCACTTCATGTTCATGTGCTTTCCTCATGGCGTCCAATGCAGCTAGAGTTGCTTGCGTCTCTTCAGAGAGCGCTTGTTCCTTCTCTACTCTTAGATTCTCCAACTCTTGTCGATGCTTTTCTTCCATCTCGGCAATGATACGCCTATGTGAGTTCTCCATAGCCAATAAACCTTTCTCGCATAACACCCGTAGCTGCTTGATTTCTTCCTTGTACCGTTTCCGCGTCTCAGCATCGGTGTCCAATTCAGCGCTTATTGATCGTTGATAGGCGGCTCTCAACTCGTTTACATGAGCCGAATGCTCGGAATCCATTGCGTTGAGACGATGCTCGAGTTTTCTAGCTCTCTCGCGTAAACTAGCCGCCTCTTGTTCGTATTGGGTCGTCAAAGATTGTCGCTGATTGTCTAATTCGCCCTTGATGTCCATCAGATCCCTCTCCTGATTGCGTTTAAGGATTTCCAATTCTTTATTGTGCTCGGTAGTTATTTTCTGAAGAGTTTCTTGCAGTTGATTGCATATCTGACACGACATGTTGTTCATGTAATCGCCCAGCTTCTTTATTTGTTCCCGCAAGTGCAAGCACTTTTCGCAAATGCTAGGCCAATCGGTCATGTTGTTTGTTGATCTGGGCCAAGCAATATTATCGACACCTATACCTGCTTTGTCTCTTACACATTTGCTGAGTTCGGCTAGATCCTCTTCCAGATAAAACAACGATTGACTGACATTTTTAAGCTGCTCCTTCGATTCTTTTTTTCCAGATATTCTATCTTCACATTCCTTGGTCAATCGTTGATAAAGGTAACTATATTCCGCGTCGAGGATCGGATTGCTTTGAAAATCGCATTCTTCGTCATTTATTAAACAGGAAATGAGCTCTTCGCTTCGAATAAGACTAGATACGAAAGTCTCTCCAGACAATGTCGTAATTGATTGCCGCGTGGTTTCCTGAAGAAGGGCGATTCTGGAATCTATTAAAGCTTTATGTGCAATCACGTCAGCGTAATCTGTCAGCAGCTGACGAGATTCATGTTTGGAATCAATTACCGTCAACTTGTTCTTCTTCATCATAAGTAAACATTCCTCATAAGCCTCCGACAGCTCGTGTATAGAGACTTCCATTTCCTGGCGTAGTCGCACTTGTGCCGCGTCTATCCACGCTTCTAATCTGACATTGTCCGTGCTGTCAAAGCTAAGACAAGTATCCGTGATCGAAGTGATGTTTTGCTCATATAATTGACCGTAACGCATAATAACATGAGACACTTCAGCCTGCACAAGCTCCTTACTAACCGTCTCTTGCGCTAAAGCCCACGCTTCGCGAATACGTCTATCCTCGAGCAGTTTTTTATTTGATTGCCCGCTAATTTGTTTGCCCGTAAAATCTTCTTGTTCAGACAGACTTAGCGTTTCGATAGCAAGAACTTCCGCAAGCTGTTGCAGTTTCGTGTCTTTGTATTTTCGCATGATATCGTTAATCTCCCGTTGCTTCTGCAATAAAAAGTTCAGACTTTCGCTGCGAGCTGCACTAATTTCTTTCGATGTTTCCGTCAATGCAGAAACGTTTCCTACCAGTACTAACTTATTAGCTAACACCTTAGTAAGATATTGAATATAATTCGTATTTTGGTACGTTTTGGGCTTAGTTCCGTGAATCTTACGCTTTAAGCTTGAGGCAAGCTGACTAGTTTCGACCAATTCACTCAGAACGGCGCTTTTGTCTGTTGTGCGACTCAATGCGCACTTTATCTGTCGCAGGATCACAGATTCGAATGCTATCCTTTCGGCGATGAGTTTCATTTTCTCTCTCTCGTCCAGCCGACCTTCCTGCGCCAGCAACTGCCGTCTCCTCGTGAGTTCGCTCAGTTTATCCTTAAGAATAATTTCTAATCTAGATACTACTACTCCTACTGACTCGATGATTTGAGCGCTTGCTTGGTTCTTCTTACATTCTAAGCATGAGTCCAATATTTCATTCACATCGCGCAAACATTTCTCGGCTTTATCCTCGGCTTGTGTCGAGCCGAGACATTTCTCTAATCGTCGTTTCGACTTCGATACCACTCTCTCCAGTTTCTTCAGCCTTGCCAGTACTTCTAAAGATATCTCGGAAGATCCGCTGACTTCACTGCATTCGCTGGAATCTTTCTCCGCATCGCTGACCATAGTTTCAGCAACATTTGCTACTTTTGTTTCTAAAGTGCTCAGCCTAATCAATACTTTCATTGGTTCAGAACTTGTTGCACTATCTAAAGATTTTCTTCGCAATTTAGTACGATCTAAATTCTTGCTTTCTCGTCTCTTTTCCTTTTTCAGATTAGGACTTGATTCCTTCGAGCTATTGCCAGTCGAAACGGGAGCGCTGATGCTTTTACCTTTCTCTATAGCACAAATTTTGTTTTCTAAATCCAATAATTTGTCCTCTACTTCCTGAGAAATTTGGAAAGATTCTCTTCCTTTGAGAGAAAGTGATCTTCTTTTGTCTCTGCTTTCGGCTTTTGTTAGTTTCTGCCTCAGCGTTCTAACTTGCTTTTCGCTAGCAGCTAGTTTGTTAGTCAGATCCTGAATTCTAGCTGCCATTAGCTGAATCTGCGCCTGATTGCTCTCACTGACGCTAATTGCGTCTTGTTTATGAGCAAAAATTTCTAATTCCAAAACGTCCTGCGTGGCGTGTGCTTCTCGCAATTCCTTTCTCATAGCTCGAATCTCCATAACAGCTTTCTCAAAACGACTCCGCAACTCGTCGTACTCTTCCATGACTCTATTACAGAAATATATTATCGTATACGTGATATGTTTTATTTATTATTATATTTTACAATACACATTTACCTTTCCTTATCCAATGCAGTCAAATCTAAATCCAATTCGATGTTGGTCAAATCGCTAAGCGAATCGAAGCTTCTCCCACGTTCTCTCGAAGCAGAGAATCCATTTTTCTCTTCCAATTCCCTTACTTTATTGTAAAGCCGTTCGTTTTCCTCGATACCTAGAGAATAATATATATAGGTAATAATATATTATCAACTAATAATTATTTAAACTCTTAAGTTAAATATGAAATCAAATTTTATATTAAGAAAGCGTATATATTTACCTTGTGACAATCTGTCGCTGAGAGTTGTTATTTCCGTCTGCAAATGCTCAACAGTTCTATGATTCGATGTCAATTCGTTCGTAAGCATTTCACATCTCTCTGTCGTCTCCCTCAAGATAGCCTCTGTTTCCAAGAGTTTGCATTCTAAAATCTCCTTGTCTCTATTGTACATTTTTTTCATCTTTTCCAGGTCGTCTAGGTCCTTGTTTCTTTGTTGCTCAGTCCTCTGTATTGTATTCAATAATTCTTCTACTTGTTTCTCCCTAATAGACGCCTCCGCCTTTTGCTGTCTTAGTCTAGACAACTCTTTTTCTGCGTTTGCGATATCTGTTCGCGCCGCGTTGAGTTGCGACTTCAAACTCTCGATTTCATTCTCTTGACGCTCGACAATGACTAGTAGCGTACTCGGATGAGACTGATTCTGATCCAGCTGATCGCGCAGAAGCGATACCTGATTTTCTAGAAGCTCAACAATTAGTGGACTATCGTTAACACTTGAGAGACAGCTATTGTTCTGCATGTGGCCATTATTCTGTTCCTCATCTTCGCCAAGTTCGCAACAAGCCATCATCAAATCCTCCGATCTCACACTATCTAGAGTGCTTCTTCGCGAACTTGGAGGCGAACTTCGGCTTCTCTTGTAGACTCTCGATCTAGAACTCGACCTAGATCGAGCTTTCACCCTGGATAACGCAGTTCTCGTTAATGGCGGTGATGGTGGCAGTTCTGACCATTCGTGGTTCGTCGAATCCGACCAGGCAGAACCTTTGAGTGCGATAGGCCAATCGCCATTTCTCACAAGTGGCGGCGATACTGGCATCTCTGACCAATCGCCAGACTCTCTTCGTCCACCCTCGGAAGCAGTTCTGTATTCTTCGTCGGATGAAAATAAAACCGATCTAGGCGTGATGGATGTCGAGGGAACGACAGAGTCTCTTTCACGATCCATGATGGATCTACAATACAAGACAAACACAATATTTTATAAGTATGTGTATATATATATAATTTTTTTTTTTTTTTAAGATCCAATTCTCTTTCTCTTTCTCTGTAATTATTTTTCTTTTTTATTTCATAAAAATTATGCTGTAACGTGTTATATAATTTTTAATATTTTAAATTTTTTACTTCATTCATCGAAGACATTTCACTCGATTGATATTGCTATGTAAGTTAATAGTAAATATTAAAAGTTTTTGTAATAATACTCACGTAATAGGCGACTGCGAATTTGTTTCTTGCTGAGTGTCTGAGCAAACCGTAAGAGAATCCACGTTACTGTCAGAATCAGATAGATTGGCCGCTCTTTTGATAGCCGACATCCAACTACACCTAATACCGGCAGTCACTGCCGATAACACTGTGTTTCCCCTATCATCCCAAGCCTATGTCAAAAACCAAAGCTATAAATATACACAGTTTCATTTTGAGCAAAAAATGCGGTGATTTAATTTATTTTTGTTAAATTTAAGAAAGAGATGTTATAAATCTAATTTCAAAAAATATTCTCTCCATTTTAATATAAAATAATATATATTATATAAAGCAAAAATTGCAAGCGCAGTTATTTTATTGTAAACATGATATCGAAATTACGATACTCACGACAGTTTGAAATCCATAATTTCGCGCGACCTGCAACGGCGTGACAGCGGTGACGGTGTTGAGATCTATGACGCCGTCCATGATGCCCTTGTCCTCCGCACAGGGATCTCTATAATACATTAGTCCGCAGCCTCTTAGAACAAACCAGTGCTTGTTCCATTCCTAGACAGAAGAATAAATTTATTAAGAAATGCTCGCGAGAGATTACGAGTTCACGAGACGCACCTTATTCAATCCCTGTTTCATCAGCCAACCCTTTTTGATGTTCAGCAAGTCCTCTGCCGGCAGATCAACTCTCAGCTCGGAAGTGGGCGAGTACCTGACGCCGGAAATATCTAGGCCGCAGCCGTCGGGATCTCCTCTTATCTACATATGAAACGCAATTCATAACATATAATTATTGTGTTTTCACTTTAAATTAATACAAATATTAATGATTATACATAGAAATGTCGCATTTTTATTTCTTATAAAATATTATTAATTATTAATTATATTAATATTATTATTTTTTAATTATTACTATATTATAAGTTTTATATCAAGTATTATAAGTTTATTATATCACGTATTATAAGTTTTTAAATTATTAGATTAAATAGTAAAAATAAAACAAAACCGAAAATATAAATATGTTTTAAATAACGCAATGGTAAATTGTTATTTGTTAAAATGCACAAGATATAGATATAATTAAGGATTAATGATTCTATTTCATATCTTTTCATTACGTACAAGCTTATCTTGATGAACGGCATTGACCGCATCCACGACGTCCCTGGTTGGCTCCGAAGTTCTTGGTTTGATTCGCCTCACTCGTGGTTGCGTTAACGAAGCCGCTATATCCCGCAGCTTCCCTTCTCTTTCCCGCTCGTGCTCCAAAAGTATCCTCCGGCACGCGTCATCGTCTGTATATTTATAATATATTTAACATTTCTGTACGGCTTTTGTAGCAAAATTTTTTCTTTCACACGATATATATAATCTTATATATAAAACATATATTATAAAAAACATAAATTAATTTATCTAGCTATTCATCTCTTCATTTATTTCATTATTTCTCACGTGTCTAATAATGATAATTCAGGATAATATGAATTAAAATTATGGTACTTAGAATTGGATGGAAAGAACAACCATCGCATATGAAATCATTAATGCCGTCTTCCTCTTTGTCGTTATCAAAACATTCGTTTCGGTACGTCGACGAGTTAACTAATTAATTTCTTTTCCGCTTATAAGAGCGCTCTTCGTCCAGCATGCTGACATCGGCACGGGCAAACAATCACTTCGCATTAATTGACTGCCAACTAATTAATAACCCCTGTGCTTCTTGCTGCAGCAGGAAGCATCAGAGAAGTGAAAGACTATCTTGCGCACTTTCCTCCTTGTTTACCTTAGCAATATATCAAAATCAAACACGTCATTATATTAATGGCTATAAGCATAAAAATTATCACAATTTCTATAAAAAATATATTAAATTAATGAAAAATTAAGAAAAATAAAATATGTAACTCAAATCAATTAAAAATTAAATTATATCAAAGTTTAAGAAAATGTAAAACATAATTAGTAGTAGTGTAGATTAATATAATCAAATAATATAATCAAATAAAATTAAAATTAGTAAAATAATTAAAATACAAGAATTTTTCTTTTAAGAATTTTTGTGAGAAAATCATGATGTTGCTAATAAATTGTATATAGATAATCTCCGCAAATAAATTCCAAGTCAGAATTTTTCATCGAATGCAATTAAAGCCAACTGGGAATTTTAATCGACAATCTACTGTTTTAATCTTCCGATGATTCCGTCGTTCCGATAAGACGCACGCGTTTTAATAATCTGCGTTCGTTGTAAATTATTAGCGAGACTCTTCCGCAGATTTCGCATGCCTTGGTTGAATTTTTCGCGACGCAGTTTCTAATGTATCCCCTCGTTCGTTCGGCGTCAATCTAAATGAAATCTACGAATCGCGGTGCAATGCACAGCGGCCAAGTGACCGCACATTTCCTACGCGATTGTATGCACGCAATTACGCAACTATGTCGAATATCATCGGGCCCCGATATTCTCCCGCGATTCTTTTCAGGAGGAGCCAAGATTTCATTCTAAAAATTATGAGAAGAAATAGTAACACACACACAAAACTGGCTTTTTTTTATAAACAACACTGTGTTAGTGTTATATGTTGCAAGTAAATTATTTTTCTAAATAATATATATTTAAATGCAAATAAATTATTTTCCTTTAATTAATATATAACTGAAAATGTTTTTTGCGCTGTATCACTAATTCTCTTGAAAGGTATCTAATTCCATTAATATAGTTTTTTATATGCGAATCTAGAGCAACATTTCTTGAAACTATTACGTTTGTTATATTAATTACACAGAATAAAAATAGGTCAGCTATCCGACTTAATATGTACGTCAGCTGTTTCTTTTGCGGATTGCAAATCATCGTCATTGAGAATGTAAAATGCAGCGTCCTAGTTTCCATCCGTATCTAAACTAGTTTTATCCAACTATTAAGAATAAGAAAAACTTTCGAAGTAAATTGTGACAAAGCGTGATGAACGTCTTGAAAGTTATTATTTCTAATGTAACTTTCATGTTATCTTGAAATATCTCAGAGAAATGAGATATACCTAAAATTATTTGTAAATTATTTAGTATCAATCATCCATGTCCTAATTTCAATATCATCTTGACAGCACAACGCAAAGCGATTCAAATGGAGCGATCAAATACAGTAATACATCTTTCTATCATCAGGTATCTAATTATAATATCATTAAAGAATATCTAGTTTAATTGACATAGTAATATAATCGAAAAAAATAAGTCACGAGCGATTGAAGATCATTGTCACTAATAGTTTATAATCTTATTAAATTTTTATCAATTTTTAATTTAAATTAAGACTATTAAAATTTTAGAAATACAAATCAAAAAATAATTTTATAAATAAATTCAGAAATGTGAACAAAGACATCTTCCGCGTTATGACAAAAATCATAAGAATCAAGCAAACGTCATGTGATCATAATCGAGACAAGAAAATGTCAAAGCACAGATGACAATTTTATCTGTCAAAGGCATCAGACACGCGGAGAAATTGTGTCTCGTCGAATATACCGACCTAGTTTCTCGCCGGAGGCCGTGTCGATCGTGTCGCCGGTTCGTTCGCCCTGCTGATTCATCCTGCGCCTGGCCTTGTCCTCGGCACGGAGCTTGTCTCGGGTCGGTGGTGACGCGCTGCTGGCAGGTTGATCCCGATAACTCGTTGATCTCGTGCCATCGTTGGGGATCATCGGTGGCTTGTCGGTCAACGAGGCGACACTGCTCGAGATGATTGTCGAAGTGGTCGAATAAACAGTACTGCAAATGTTGCCGTTCAACGACGCCGTTGTCGCGGTTGTCAAATAGCTTCCGCTGGAGCCATTCTCGAGAGACGCCACACTATGCAGGGGCGATAAGTTGTTCCTGACCTCGGACACGCTCTCCGTGTTACCGTTGGTCAGCACGCTATTGTTAGTCGCGGTACAGACGCTGGTTGTTACCAAGGACGGCGTCGACGAGAAGACGGAAGAGCACAAATCTGACGTTCCATTGCCAGTCTCCGGGATCCTCGCGCTACTGCGCGGCTCTGATTGACAGCTATTGAAGCGCGGTCGCGGTGGATTTGGTGTATTACCTGCAATAATCAAGTTTCAATGCAAGCCTTTGTAAGAATTCATAATTGAATGCGCGCTTGTGACGCAAGGATTATAAAATCTTCACGAACAAGCCAAAAGAAAAATTAGCATTTTTTTTTCTAAAAAAGAAATTTTTACTAAACTTAAAAAAAAATGTGTACATATATAAAAGTTATATACTTATATACAATTTAAGTAAGAATATCGTGGATTGTATGACTCAATCTCTAAGAAAAATAATTAAGATAGATTAAATTAGACAATTAGAGAGAAACTAGAGATAACGAGATCGTAGTGATACGTAAAAATGACTATATATATTATAAAAAGATATGTGCTTTTTCCTTCACGCGCCAAAGATATCTTCTTATTATTTATATCCACTTCTGTCACACGCCTCTCATTTTTACTGCGGTTAAATTACTGCACATTTCGCCTCTCGTTACATCAAATTGCTTGCGTAAAAGACTCTTGTCTGTGCAATATTACTTTTCCGCAGAGCGAAATGACTGAGCGAGGTAGTAATTACGCCATCGTTAAACTACTGGCGTGGACATATCTTTGCATACACGTGTATTATTGTAAAATTTGCATAACATGAGCAGTAGGCATACTCACTTCGAATCGTCGGCGTAACTTGCAGAATGGTCGTCTGTCCGCCAGGGAAGGTTGCATTTCGCTTATGCCGACCCTGAAAACCACAGAACGCAAATCGTGAAGAAATTGCGACGGAACATTTCTACAGATTCTATTATCGAAACCCTCGAGCGTTCCTTCCGCCGTTAACGATCTCAGCTGATTGGATAATCGATCTGGAAATTGATCCGCGAATAAACGCGCCAATAATTACATTTATCTTCGGCTATAATCGGCTATAATCATAAAAACACTCCGCAAATACAAACGAATGTGTATCTCATGGAAAATATTTACTCAAATTTAATAAAAAGATACTCAGCCTTAATTAATTAATCAATTATATATATATATATATATATATATATATATATAGTATTTTATCTTTTTATTTATATTATTAGCATTATTAATGCATGCGACATTGTTTTCGTATCTTGAACTAAAAAAAGTTTCGACGATTATGCAATTTCAAGAAGTCGAGATGCGAAACGATCGAGCCCTCTTTGCGCAAACAACATCGTAATTCCAAGAACAATAGAAAGAATAGGGAAAAGAGGGAAGGGAAGTAATTGCAAAAAAAATGTGGAAAATAACACGAGAGCAACATTTTCTCCACATTCACCGTATTAAATGTCGCATGACACGTACACATCTTGCCTTGGCCTCCTAACGTAATCGTTCGTTTACACCAGCAACGAGGGTCCACAGCAACGACGAGGTGTAGCCGATCGATCATTGCTTGCGTAACGGAATTAACGTGTAGCCATGTAATCTCGTACGAACAATGCGAGAATGCGAGACCGCGATGGGATCCTAAACGATTCGCGCGAGGACGATTGATCGATTGTGGTCGCGTCACGAAACCCGCGAGCGCAGAAAACATTTCATTCTGTTCTCTGAAGAGATAATTATCGAGCTATTGCATTGGATGTATGCAAAGAAGACTAAGTATGAAGAATGTTTTTTTTGTCTGAGAATTGCAGGAGCTTTAACACGTACACGCACCTTGCAATACATAATTTATTATAATTTACAACGCATTTACAAGATAATATTTAAATATTTTGAAATATATCTTTTAATCGCTCTCAAGACAATGTGTGGTGATTCGAAAAATATTTTTCCTGCATTTTCGACAAGTAATTCAGATAAAATTTAATTTAAATAAAAATCTACGCGTTGTAAAAAAAAAAAAAAAGAAATCAACCGAAATACAGGATGTCGTAACATGCGTGGCACTTACTTCGTAAATAGATTTCTAAACATCGTGCATTCTACAAATAAAATATCTTTCATGAGATCTATCTTTCGGTAAATGACATTGATACGAGTGCGTTATATCACACGCGTCACGATGCAATAACTCATGTTTCGCCTTTTGTACCAGAAGCACCGAATGAAGAGATATTTCTCCGCTCGCCGATCGATCATGTCTTACGTAATTTCGCAGTCGAGTAATCCGCGGTGTTGTTACAAAGTTCCGAGCAGCATAACGAACGACAGCTTTTGACAGCGGTTCGATTTACGGCGTCTGATTGATTGGAAGGTTCGCGCGAGCGCGAACACCTCCTCGTACCGGATACTAATTTAATCGATAATCGAGGAAGGCTAAATAATTATGGCGGGGAAACGCTGGTCCGGTCCAAATTTGCGCAACAGATATACACGCGGCATGAATACTTTTTTTGAGACGCTGTAAACCCTAAATCATCGACACGCGGAACGTTCTAATAATTGCTTTACAATCCCAATATTCGCGACGTGCACGAAACGTTGTGAATTTACGATTGCTTTATCGTGCCGCTACATGCAATATGAAAAATTGCAAAAAACGCTTTATATATCTTTCATATAGATCTTATCAATAAATCAAGTTTATGTAATTGTCAAGAAACAAATTATAAATTCAAGTAGATATTACTATAAACGAGTTCTCAATTAATGCTGATGAGATATTAATACAAAGTTAAACAGTTTTAATTGTTTCACTATAGTAACATGACGCATTATGCCATAATTAGTAGAATGAAAATAGCTTTTTTATAAAATGCAAGAAAGTTCATTCTTAAATTGATTCGCCAGACTTCCAATCGCTTAGTAACGAGTGAAACGATGCTCCATTTGTCACCAAACGCTTTCCGTCGTCAGCTGAATAATGATGCCCCGGGACGATGTTAAGCGATGGTGAAAAGAGAAAACACAGAGGGGCCCCTTTAGAGATCGCGAAAAGACGGATGAATCGCAGGAAGCGGCCAATCGACTCGACTGACAACCCCCGAGACGCGCAAGTCCAAGTGACAAGTCGCCGCACAAGTCTACTGGCGTTTATTGTCGACGTAATGAGCGCCGCGGTATGCATTGGCGATTATGCGAGGTAACGTCGGCAGTTTCACTGTAGCTTATGCTATTTTTTTCAAGGCCTTTCAAGCGCAAGCGACAGGCACAATCACACTCAATAACCGCTTCATCACGCGAAAGCGTACGCCCGCCCCGTTTATGAACTCGACGCATTTTTACTTTGCGCTCTGTCCTACATTGTCGCTAATATTCTGCCACGTACAATGGTCACTTTTATATAATAGAAGTCGCGACAAATATTTTTGCTTAATCAGCATTGTCTAAGAGATAACAAAATATTTAATTTGAATTGTAATTTAATTTAATTTCTCTCTCTTCAACTCTCTCTCTAATTGTGTGATTCTGAAAAGAAATATAGAATCACATTTATAAAATTAATTTTAAATTACATTTTAATTATGTAATTTTTTTAACAATTACATTTGTCATCATATAAAATTTATTGCGTATTGTAATAAAAAAAAAGATATATCAGAAAATAAGTAGCATTTTTTAAAACTGCTAAGATTTACATATATTTTAAATAATACATACAAAAAGAAATAATTGATAGTATATTAATAGCATAATTCCGACATATTTTGCGCAGACAACAGAGTCTAAAAGCATTGAAATAATCGTGATATTCTTCGGAACTCTCTCGTAACTCTCTTGTTACATCGAATAGGTTTCCGCTAGCATGCTCCGAAACCCTATTAGAGCTAATCCTGTGGACGCGAAAAGACGTCACAAGCGGGGAATCGTTCATGTGCGCATAACAAGCATGTCGCAGGAAAGGATGCATTATGGCACGTAATGATTATGCGAGAGCACGTGCAATCAGGCAACATTCTGCGCGTTTCTACCATTCGCGTGACTCCGTTCTTCTCGCGCAATGTTCCTTTCAGAGAGGCGTATAATACGATATCGATGCAGCTTCGCCGCTGCGTATTCTCCGTAATCGACGAAAAATTAAATTCCCTAATGATATACGTAAAATGCCATTCGTTCTATATCACAAGTGTACGTTAGGACGCAGAATTTCTTTAACCAGCTATCGAATCATCTTTTCCAATCGATATATCCTTCGTAAATTGATGCAGAAATTGGATTGTGGCTCTCGCATTTCATAACGGTTTCCGGAATATTTCATTAAGCTGCACGAAAAATATTGCAATTTGAGAGAGAGGAAAAGTGTGTGTGTGTGTGTGAGAGAGAGAGAGAAAGAAAGAGAAAATACGATCTTTATTTTACTTATAATTATTATGAAAATTTTCCGATATATTTTATTTTATAGAATTATTTTAATAATAATAAATAACGCAATATTTTAAAAAATACGAAAATGAAAAACGGTATATGTTGACGTTAAGTCCAACCTTGTTTCGCGAATACACCTGGAGAACATCCGTCCACCACCTGGTTTCTTCACGACACGTTCCTTTGACGAAGGTCACACCCTCCGGCGAGGTCACGGCGAGGCTATAAGGATGGCCGGTGACATCCTCGGCGGCGGCCACTTCCAGGACGCGGGTCATGTCGATCCTCGCCTGTGGTACCGTTTCGGGCTGCAACAATAAGAGAAAAAGATATCTAATGTTAGACAATTCATTATAAGAGGAAATCGTTCTACTTCGCACGGCGAAGATTACAATTATGAATCAACAGTAATTGACCAAATCAAATTAAACAAATCTCTCGGATGAAATGGCACGGATATCGCGGTTTGCTTATACAATAAAATATCTGACATCACATTGTAAACGTGCAGACATCTATTTTTATGCACAAAAGACAGTGAATATGTCATCTATGTGTCACGTGTGTCCTCGCGCTTAATAAGCTCTGTATCGAAAGGAGACGGCAGCAATCATCGATAGTAATGCGTCGCCACGGAATTTTTATCACACTTGATTTCTTTTTTTTTCCAATCATCGGTTATTTCGCGAAATTGCATTTGCATTACACTCGCATTCGATTGGGTCGATTGGGTTACACGGGGCTCGCTGTACTGGAAATGTATCATTTCAGCACGGTAGGTGTGTGAGCAACCGGTTACAGCGGCCAACTACGTATTTTTCCTCGGCCGTAAAAGCGGCGGTCCGCGGACGGTAGGAATGACACCTTATTGCTATTCCATTTCGCTCCTCGTAAAACGAAAGTGAGTCCCATCGGTGTGATGGCGCAATTGCCGCCAATTTGAGGAGAGGGAAACACGAGACACTAACGGGCGAAAGGGATATCGCGAAGGGAGCGAGATGAGTTGCACGCTGATCAAAGCGCAACCGTTCTGTGTGACTGCTGCGGGCATTTTACCGCACAAAATATACCCGGGAATGTCACCGCAATGCATACACACATACAACTGTCGGTACTTTACGGGAACGAGCCTATCTACTTGCGGACAGATCGCTCTCGCGCTGGAGATTGAGTAATACTCGAGCTATGAAACAAGCAATAAAGACTAATGACTAAGTTCTTAGTAATAAATCGTACAATAAAGAAAGAAAATGAGTAACTTTGCATCGTTATACGTAATAATCATCATTCTCGTACTTTCAATGCAAATGATTTGTATCAAATACATATGTATTTTCGAAAATGCAGCCTTAAAAAAATTAATGCTAAAAAGTATTACGTACCAGATATTTTTTGAATATTGCTTTTCAAAAAACTTGAGCTATTTATTTAGAAATTAAAATAATCTGGGAAAATAACAGATTCAATGACATTATATGAAATCGTAAATATGCCTGTCAAAAAAAAAGCAAAGATATTCATAACGCCGAGAGTACATACGCATGCCGCGAAACAGCGCATATAATTAAAAAAAAAAACGCGTTTCGCTGCAATTTTTCTGGGGTTCGAGCAGCGGCATTATTCTTGAAACGCGAGAGATTCATTTGCCCAGCGCATCTTACGCTCGGTATTTTGTCGTGCCTATATATATTCTCCCCTTGCCGTTCTCTTGCTCTCCCGCCTCTCTCAACGATCGCCGCTCATGTTGGAATAATGCAAAAATTTGCATATGAAAAATTCCTCCGCTTATAGCCCGCTTAATTAATCGCGGAGAATGAGAGAGGATAGAAGCTCGCGCAGAAATGTCGGGAAAAAATTTATGAACGCGGAGAGTTCGCGATAGAAAGACGATAAAAATAATTGAAAAGTTTTAAATTTAATTAAACTCTCCTTTTCTCTCCTTAAAAATTCGATTTTTCTGCATCGCATAAAGAGATGAATTCCTATCCACCTTCCTCGTAATACATCCATCATTTGCATCAAACAAAGATCAAAGAACTCAGGATTATTGCAAAGGTGTGCAAGAACAAACGACCGAGAAAATGCAAAAAAAATGGTAAACACTATTGCTCCCATATGCTTGCCTCCATGGCAACAAAATGTGACAGACTTTGATAAATATCGTATCTATGAGATTAACATAAATTTCGCAAAATAATAATAAACCGTATAGAGATAGAGATAACTCTCGACATTTATAAATATTACATATTATGGAATTGAAATTACAATTATCCTGATTCGCGATGATTTCGCGAAGCTCATCATTTGATGCGAAAACGAGCGTAAAAAAATTTAGATAATTCTTTTTTGAGTCATGCATTTCGCGTTAAGATCAAGGTACGTGTAAGACGGTTTTGTTCGCGCAGAATGAACAAGTGTGAAAGAAAATCCGTGACGCATTAAGTCCGTAGCGCGGCACGAGCCTCTATTGACGCAACGCCGCTACCATCGGCCCTCGGATTATGCCCAGGGAGACGAAGGGATGCGTCCAACGGGGCGATACATCACGGCCCGTGTCGGCCGTTGCATACACAAGACCGCCCTACTCATAGTTTTTGTTCACCGGACGTGTTTATTGGCAAGAAGTGGGTTGGTTCTTTTGGTCGGCTTCCCGTCTGTTTATTAAAGAGAGAATGGATTGTATCACATGAAATTACTTCTACAATTTTGCATACGTGTTGAGAACGACTACTTTTTAACATTAGCGTTGAAGAATATTATTTCTTGAGATTTTTAAAGAATATTATCGAATTAAAGTTATTATTATATTGAATTTATAAGATATAACAGTAATTCATAAGCTGGGTCCAAATTAAGCGAACAAATATCAGCAAATATCAGATTAAAATATTATTTAATTAATTAATAAAAAAATATTAATAATTAATGTCTTTTCACTTGTTCGCTCTAATATTTGTACTCGTTCATATTCGTTCGCTTTGTTTGGAGTTAGTTTTAAAATAAATAAGATATTCTTTCACTCATCGGTTTATTCAATTTTAATTTAATTTTAATTCAATCAGTTATTAAATCAGTTTTTTGCCAATAAATGGGATTAGAAAGATTCTTTGACGAAAGACAGCACAATATGACTCAATTGTCCATCTAATTTTTTTCCTATATTTTTATTCAGAAAAGTTCATGATGACAACACTGATTATAAAAAAACATAAAACGGTATCGATCGATAGCAGCGTAGGTGAAGGAAAACCTGAGGAAGAAACGAAGGAGACAGGGAGCGTGCGTCAGAAATAAAACAGGTGATTCGCGAAATCTGGTCGGTTACATGGGTCCTTCGTGACCTGGTTGCGGCCTTACCGATATACCGAGAAAGATAAAATCCACGTGGTTTTCATGTAAAACACGAGTTGTCGCGCCTCACGATAATCTCTTCGTCCGTCGCGTCATTTTTTCTTTTCGAGCTTCCTCTCCCGTCTACACATCCGTCTCTTTCGCACCGTAATATCTCTTCCGTCTCTTTTTACTTCTTCTCAAGAGCAAATCTTCGCTTTTGATCTTCTTCTTTTGCGACGTGCCATGCAAACATAGCCGCAGGACTTTGCCAAACTGAGAACTACAGAAGACCTCGTCTTTAGTTCAATCTTCAGGGTCGCTTCTGACGGACGTCTGGAGCGCTCGGGATGACATAAGCATTTCCGAGATTCCCGTGTGCTTCGCTTCTTTGTTAATCTTACGTATTTTACGTGATAAGCCATGATATATTAGTAGTGAACAACGTTATTGATCGACGTACATTCATAATCTCGAAAAAGATTGTAATTTCTCAAATATAATTTTTTAATTTGATTGGAAAAAAAATGTAATAAATTAAAAAAATAATATATGAAATATGTATAAACATTTGTATTTTTGTCACTGAAAAAAGTTTGTTCGATTATTTATCTTTTATTCTAACGCATGTTTGCTTAAAAAAAAAAATATATATATATGTATATATATATATATATATATATATATAAATACAATAATTTTGGAATATGGATTAACAATAAGATAGGATGAGTTCGGAAAAAATCTATCCGAGATATTCATTGTTGGAATATGGAATACAATTTTTTATTTGCCACATATTTTGTTATTATAATTATTGTTAAAAAGTCAATCCACGCTTATAGCATACAATTATTGACACGCAAACTGAGAGTGATAACTGGAAGAATAAATCTTCACTTTATAAAACCGAGTAATACGATATAATATATCGACTTCTCCCGCAGTAGATAGAATCCTCCGTATTCTTGATATGACTCTGCACATTCCGTTCCAAAACTCTCAGTCGAAAACTGGTCGAACGACAAAAGTGTTTATTAGAATATCGACCAGCGATACGCGCGTGCTTGTTTAATCCGCGTAAGGAGGTATATTATTTATACGTATATAATTGCCGAAGCCTCGTAATTGCTCCATCCGGAAAGTGCATACCATTAATTTGTCGGCTGCAAATGTTCGCGTGGTTATTCTCGGCCCTTGATCTTATCCATCGTCCTCTTTCCCCTCTCCTCTTCCACCCCCCCCCCTCCTTACCCCGAGACTAGACTCGTTTGGAAAATCAACAGGAGTCTCGTCGTTGGGAGACACGGAACGATCCGGTAACTTTTCAACGGCGGGAAACAGGTCCTACTAGTGCACGTATCTCGACAGTACTCATATCATGAACGGAAAAGATCGATAAAACTGAAAGTTATCGGACTGCACGGGAAGCTACCGATGCGGTGTCTCAGATACATTGGTAACTCAGATAGAAGCTAAAAGTTCATGATGATCCTACACTGCTGTTGGTAAAATAAATGTAAATGACAGTCATACGCAAATACAATTATTATGCGCAATTAAAGACTCAGTAAGTAGTAATATTTATGTTAAATTTATGCCGAGTAAACTCGAGTCGATCGCGTGGAATTATGGATCGATATCATTGAATGGCATCGATTTAAAGAATAAAATTTTGATAGTTTTTGCAATTTTCTCGAGGGATTTTCTTCTCGTGAGGCTAAAAGAATGATTAGAAATAACATCGGACTCTCTTTCCTCGCACAGTGATTTCTCCCCTAACGACGACGTGACGGAATGCGTGAGAATGCGTGAAGTGGATTTTATATTCTCTGTATATCAACACATGCGATGTGTTGTGCGTATCATGTGTAGATGAGAGAAGGCGATTCATTTCCTTCCTCTTTGAAGGAATCTTCAAATTGAAAGTTACATGGTAAAATATATACGCGCTGTAAAATATAAGAGAAAATTTAATTCTCTTTTTGTAAAATATTCAATGTAACTTTAAATTCATTTACTTAAGTTTATTATTAAATAAGATTGCATAGACATTTTAATAAATTAAATAAAAAAATTATTTTCAAACTGTTTTAAATATACATTTTAGAAATAATTTCTCCGTTTTTTGCTAATTTATTGATTGCAGTCGAGACAGCAGTAAGAAAAATTTATATTAAAATATGAATTTTTTTATGAACACATTTCTAAAATAATTTCTTTTTAATACGCAATATAAAGATATCGAGAAGTCGATACATCTCTTCTTAAATTTGATCTAATAAAACTTGATCAATCATAGTCTCTAGTTTAATAAACCATCTTAAAGAGAAATTCAATTAGCTTACGATATACTCTACACATTTATCGCGCTAAAAATAAAAACTCTCGTCACTTCTCTCGTCTGGCAAAAATAAAAATTCACAGAAAAAAAAAAAAAATCACGATTAATTCATTGTCGGGAAAAATAAGAACATCGTTTAGAAGCAGCGATCGTTTAAGGGAACATCCTAAAGGCGTACCAGCGGAGCAAGACTATCTACGATCAGCTGGCGGTGGGCTCGTCCGTCCGTACCGATTCAACGTCCGCTTTCAATTAGCTGTCGTATAGGTGATCCGCAAACCCGCGCGCGCCCGGGCGGTCGACCGCCGTGTAATCACCCGCCAGTCATCAACGGGAATACGATTTCTCGATGATTACCGGCAACGGAGGGACGCGCAGCGGGATCGGAGAGAAAAGCATCCGAAGAAACGCAGAGCGCTGAGGAAAAAAGAAGAAAAGAAAAATGCAACTATGGAGAAAACGAAGGGGAGGAGAGGATGATGAAGAGAGAGAGAGAGAGAGAGAGAGAGGAAAAAAAAAAGGGAAGAAGGCGATCGCGGCCGTTGAGTAGCTCCCGACGCGAAATATCTCGATAACGCACGATCCGCGACCCTCTCACAATAACTCTCTGTCTCATTGTTTTTCTTCCGCTCGTTGATATCCGGGCTGAATATTATACAAGGGAGGAGCGTGGTAGATGCGCCGCGCCGTGAAAGGCACCTTAGCTAATAACTCGGCGAGTTGATTACCTACCATGATTCGCAATTGAAACTCGCGGATATCGATAACAAAGCCGCCACAGTATCTCGAATGCCGTCCTCGAGAGGATACGTCGGCTATTCCGGGTAAAAAGAAGAGTGACGGCTTTCTATTCTCAACGACCGATTTATTATGTTTTGCAGATTGAGGTCGCTTCGATATCGTCTTGAGCGGCATTGATTGGATATCAATAGTTTATTTATTTGAGAGCGCCGCTACGCTCGAGCTGTAATTGATGCAGAGAAACTAACTCTTAGAATTAAATGCAACAATTATCGAGAGACGCGATAATATCTCGCGTGTCAAATAATTAAAATTTAAATAACAAAATTTTTTTTTCGTCAATAAAGAAAGAGATACAGATTATTGTACATTTTTTCCAAAACAAGATAATTTTTCGAAAATTATTAAATGCGTATTTTAAGTAAAATCATCTCTTACACATAATATAATAAAATATATACATTAGCTGCTCTTACTATATAAGATATATAAATAAAAAATTGTATCAAAAATATAACTGAATCATAAAAAAATCCATTCAAATTATACGACAGTATGTCCACATATTTAGTACATATATTTAAATGTTACTTCACCCAAGAAAAACTACTTGCGTAACTAAGCTAGCGCTATATAAAACGCAACAAACATTTAAGCGGTGCAATAAATTATTTAATGATAATTTATTGATTTTATGCGACTATTAAGTTTGTTTCAGTAAGTCATTGCTACAATATTCTTTCTTACATTGTCTGAGTTATACGTATCTATCATTATTCCTTGCTGACTGCTTCAGGCGACTTGTCCCGAATCGCATTAACATCTATCCATCAATTTATCCCAGCTTCGTTCGCTGAAGATAATCCACGGCATCTTCTGAGAGCTGAGATATCCATTTCTCGGCGTATTCATTCACAGGCCCGGCTTAAAAATATTACTATGCGATTGAAGTTACAACCCCTGTGATTGAAAAGTCGACAGACGCTCACGATATGGACGAGCGTAATTTTTAAGCTCCTCCGTAACTTGTACCATAATTTTCACAGAAGAGCAAGCCAGCTCTTATCATCATCTTCGATGGATCGATCGATTACTTAGCGTCGCGCACGTGTTTTCGTCGTGGAGATAAAGCGATAATTCGCATCGCCTCGATCGGCACCTTGTCGACCTCGCGTGGACTTTTAACGACGACCTTTCCTATCGACATGCGCGACGATGGGGAATTTCGCAATTAATAAATTATGTTGCGGGTTAATAAATCGAGACGTCCGAGATGGAGAGAGAAGGCAAAGAGAAGAGAGATGCGCGCGTTCTCTCGATGGCGACGAGTATTACGGCGACATTTGCGCAGCGCGATCTTGCGTTCGCAATTAAATTAATGACCTTATGTCTTTATTAATTGATCTCGCCCCGGTTACAGATTGCGGCCATTATCGTAGCCGGCTGAGCGGTGGCTGCTTTCATTACCGGACGACGCGGAGGCTACGGAAGGTCGGCGTTAACCACCGCGCCGCCTCGATTAAGTACCCTCTCTGACTAATCTAGGACGACGAGGGAACGCGGTGACGGAGGATGCGATTGAAAGAGCGAAATAATAGGCGGGAATTAGGGCTGGGGAGCGGTGCGCGATAGTTCTCTTACTATCTATAAACGTCTCGTCACAGTCATTGCATCACGAAGTAGAAGTTTCGCGTTTCCCTGCTCTTCTTCCGGCGCGTCTCCGATTGCTGTGTCGAATGTTTAATTAAAACGAGTAACCATGATGAGTAACCGTAAACTCTCGCATCGCTTCGAATCGCATCTCACTTGGAATGTTAGGTCGGTGCTGCCACACTCTTTCCGCTCCATGGACTGAATGAAACGCGTAACGTTGTCCTTGAGTTGCAGCCTTTCTGTTTTACTCAACTTACAACATCCACGTTTATATTCCATTGGTATAATCCGCAATTATCTCTCTCTATAAATGCAGATGAATAAAACTTGTTCCCCATTCGGACAATAAAAAGAATCATAAGTAAGATACAAGCAAATTGAATTTTAATATGAATTCAGAAGTCATGCGTGAATAATCAACGTCAAGGCATCAACGGATCGGATAATCATCAATCTTTTTCTATCTTACTTGTGTCACTCATCAATCTATTCCGATATTGCGCATTAATTTCTCATTTCTTATTTCATTATGTATATCGTATACAATGCTATTATTCGAATATTTTAAATAATTCTATATATTGTATCTAACACATGTAAATACACATATTTCAAAACATGGGGATAAATGAATCTATGCATCTCCGAAAGCGTAAAGCTGACATATCGCATCTGACGATTCTATCGCGGGTGTCGCGCTAATGTTACATCTGAAGATTTACTAGGAACGCAAATAGCATGACGATAATCGTTCAAAGTGACACGAACATTCGCTTATCTCAGCAGCGGCGAGATTAATGCACGGCTCGAGAGAGTAGAGGTGCCGTAGGTGCCGTAGATGCTTAAGTTAATAACGTTCGCTAGCAATAATAGCGTGCCACCGTCAGAGAATTATGAAATAATCTGCCGACCAACAGTCGCGCAGAACTTGAACAGAACGCACCGTCGAAATGTCAGTGCTTAAGTTAATTAAATGGCTGTAATTAAGTAAGTACGACGACGGTGGAAAACCGTCCTTTCTCGAAGCCCTCCAGAATTTCAGGATCGCGCGATCCGAAATTGATTTGTCGGTTATGTTGGCAACTAATTTGCGATTATGATTAATGCCGTTACAACGATGTCTAAACACTAATAATTACTCTTCTTGACTAGCCATTTATTCTCGTACGCATCGCGAAAATAATAGAGAAAGAATCGGTGGTACATGTTGAGAAGATAATAAATCAGCAATGTCCGTATAATAATTATCGTCATATTCGTATACATATATAACCAATCTAAATTGGAAACAAATTATTTAAATAAAATATATATAAATATAAAATAAAATATATATAATATTTTAAAGTTTTTTATACTATTTTTTAATTGCAATTAAAATTCAATTGCAAACTAAATCATGGGAAATAATATTGAGGTAAAAAATATTCCAACATTACACATAATCGATAAAACATATTAAAGCTTTCAAGTCGCAAATCCCTTCATAATATCAACTGAATATCAAGAAAATCATGATTATTAAATGCTCTTAACTGCTAGCTATATGCTCTTAATTTTAACGTCCGGTATACAAAGATATCCGCTTTAATTGAAAGATTATTTCCTATCCAAGTCCCCCTTGCCCCCCGTTTTATCGATTCGTCTCCTTCGAGATCCACGGAGGATGATCGAAGGAGGTCAATCATCACCGGGAAGATCGGCCAGTCACCTTTTCCAGGGAGAGGTCCGTTCGAAGCGTGGAACATCGTTAACCTTTGAGATCATCTTCGAGGTGGAGCGTAGTGCACGCGACGCGCACACACACACACACATGTTCACCTGCATCGCGTAAACATACATACACACATGCAACATATATAATGTCGCCTCCTCGATGGGCGCTCGCTCGATGCATTCCGCGCGGATGACTTCCCCTTAGGGGTACGAGAGAAGTAACGGGATCGAGGAATCGATCTCGCTGAGAAGATCGAAGGTCCTTTGAGAGATTCGATTCGATCTCGCGGAATGGCGAAGGTCGCGACGAGAAGAAAGGGCCTTATGAATTATCGCGTGGCATCGGGATCGGCACCACGACGTTGAATCAAAGTGATTACGACTGTTGAGAGAGTCTTCGATGTGGCAAATCGTCGAGTGATGTCGATAAAGCGTTCAACAACCCTTCGTTTCCCTTACGAAAAATTCTAGTATTATATAATATAATATTTAAGCAACTACACGAAAAAATTCCCATTTATCGTCAATTAATTTTTTCGATGCTAGCTATTGTCAAAAAATCCTTCTTAAATTGCAAAATTATATTATATTAAATATAATATTATTATATTGCTAAAATTGAAATATAACATTTTTAATATAAGTGTTCCTAATAAGTCAAAGACTTTTAAGATTTTAAATTTTCTTACAACGAAAGAGGAAAGTGTTATATTTTATATTGTGACTGCATCATCCTCGGAGATGCGTACGCGGCTGCAAGAATCGAACAGCGGAATCTTGCATTTGTGCAGCGATGCTTAGCGCGCTGCGCGTAGAAGAAACTTGGCGTACAAATATAGAGATAGATCTAGATCCGGATCTAGATCATAAACAATCGTACCGCGGTAATAGATGTCCATAATTGCTTCCCTTATTGATCGTTCGTAACGCAACATCCGGTGCCTGCGGCTACAGCCGTGTTTCAATGGATCCAAGGAAATTGATTTCATACGCTGTGCGTGTTGCGTGCCGCGTTAGTGACCAAGCCTACAAATATATTGCAGCTCGCCTTCTTTTTCCCGCTCTCTTCGTTATTATTATTTCATTACATATTTTGCGATATTTCTCAAAATTACATGTTCGCGAAGCTAACACGATACGTGAAATAATTCCGTTTCCTCTTCATAATATTTTAGAAAAGTTATACAATAAATAGCTATTACGAGAAATTTCTTTACCAGATTAAATTATTTAATTAAACTTTTAACTTAATAATATTCATACAGTAAATAGATAGGTATTATTAATTATGGACATCCTTCATTTTTTACATTTTTAAGACATTTAAAATAATCTTCTCTGATAAAATATATCCTGTATCGCATGGTAGCTTATAAATCGCACGCAACTTTATATATTTAACACAAAAGTCGCCAGTCGCCTTTCGAAAATACTCGGATAGACTTCGGTAAAATCTATCGGAGATATAATATCGTGTAACTAGCTTTCTCCCCGTGACGTTAATGCAGGTAATCAATATCTTGTGATATTATCATAAATCCCGCATTCTCTTTCCCGCACGTAGTTGATGAGCCGTGTTGCTGCGACGCAACTCGAAACTTATAATGATAATAAGAATAAGAGATCACGGATTCAGCAATAGATATGACGCAGGCGAGTCTCAATTACGTCGCGGATTGGTCATCAGTCGACGTCCGGAATAACTCGCAAGCCCCGGTGCGGACTTATGATCCTCGTTACATAACGTACATTTCTACAATATAAGATACTCCATCGCAATAATATTATCGCAGAAATATCGATTAATCGTTCGCATTCCGATAGAAGTTATTTCCGTTCGATGCATTTGGACCATTCATTCGTCAACGCAATTGAACCGTCCAACCCGATATATAAAACTGTTTGGCAAGATAAATTCTTGCGTATTTACACTTTCTTCTTTTATCGATGGCGCGATATTCTATATAATTGTTATAAAATATTACAATACAAAGATTTTAAAATAGAAAATGTGTGATTATAAATCCATTTTTTTTTTTTTTTAGTTCGACTGTTTTATACAAAGAAAAGTTCCACTTAGAAATATTCAGCAGAAACAAAGTGCGCCAAAGAAATGATCGCTCTTTTTTAAATTAACTGAAAAATGCACCGGCAAGAAAATGTTAATTTGTCATGATTAAAGAAAAAATGCATTTTTGCAATTTCAAATAATTTTACAATTTGAAAAAAAAAAAAAAAATGATTATCAGCATTCAACATCGTATCGCCTATGCGATAGAGAAGTTTTTTTTTTGCATGTCCTCTCCTGTTATTTCATTATAAAAAAAGTGGATTATGAAAAATGACCGTAAGATTAATGTAGCACCTGTTTGCAATTATAGGCGCGCGTGCACGAATCCCGGAAGAAAGACGTGCGCGACATACGTAATCCCAAGCGGTATGCAGTATCGTCGCAAGAGATCCACGACTGTGAAAGATTCCAAGCGTTTCGTTGCGGTTTTAACGAGGTAACGATCTCGAGAGAAGGCTCTCTTCTAGCCTTTCCGTGCGCGCGGCCGATGAACGTTGGGCCGTTAAATATTTTCATTGCCTCGCCCGGATAGAAACTGACGAAAGCCCAAAGATAGCATATACGTGCACAACCCGTAAACATTTTACAATTACGATATCCCGATCGAAATAACCAAGTCCTACCTTTCCTATGCGCGTCTCGTTAAAATTCCTATGCATTTCAAAAAATTTTAGTTTACAAGGAATGAATGAATTAAAAAATATGAAATGAAAAACGTTATTACGAAAGAAAAATTATTTTATATAAAAATCGTTATATTTGAGACTTTCTAATTTCATGGCTCTCGTATCGATCAACGAACCAACCTCGTGGCGAATTAAAATATTACGAGCGTCGTTCCTTTTAAAGGCACGTACACGTACACATGTAGAAGTACGTTGTATGTTCATTTTATGATGGAATGCCAACGATGCCCAATACGCGCTATACCGGATGATGCACGATGCACGAGAGCCAAGTGCAGGCTCGTTGCTCAAGTACATACGTACATACGTACGTACTACGCGGGGCTATATAAATACGTTATGTATGATGTGTGGTACACGTGTGACGCGTGATCATACGTACGTGCGCTCATATATATATATGTACGATAACGTACGTTACGTTTCCTGGTTGCTCTCTTCCATGGGCTGGGCGTGTCGTAATCGCAAGCATACAACGAACATCGATATCGCAGAGCGAGGCATTTAAATTTGACATCGGTTATAACTTCTCTACTTAGTTGAGGGTTGGCCACGGAAATCAGGGACGCGCCGTAATCTCGACCGCGAAATTAACGCCGCAGCAGAGCGCGATTAAATACGCGCTCTAAAATCGTACTGCTTTCCCTCCCCCCGCCCCCTCAAATAACGATATCCGCAGTTGGATGAAAATTTTTTCAAATCAGATGTACTTGCCTCTAATCAACATGCCTTAAAGAAATGATCAATAATTATACCGCAGTAACTATTTGCCGATGTTAGACTAATTGCACCATATACGCAATCTTCGTTCGTGCAATGATTTAACGTGGAGAGGAAAAGGAACTAATTATTCTCAACTACTGTAATTGAGTAGCTTCCTTATTTACAGCGCAAATTTTTAACGTCATAAAATAAAGGTATAACCGTATCAAAATAAATTTTGTTAATAAAGAAGATTTTTTTTTAAATTCTTCAAAGTCGAGAGATAATTACAAGAGGAATACACTACTATGACACTACATGATAATATCGGATTAATTGTGCTTTTATGCTGGTTGGCATTATTGTTGTTGTTTGAAATAATTCTTCGCCATTCATGTAAAAAAGTCGCGGTCGAAATAAAAGAGTAAAAAAACACGAAGCCGTGATCTTCCGACGATGCGAGAAAATCGCGCATTTCTCACATAGTTCAGACCATTTGTATTATACGCGAGCTTAGCGATCGTTACCCTCTTGGCGAGGTAATGCTCGGTAATAAGACGTGTTTTAATGACTACTTTAGCCGCACGGGTAACGGGTAACACGAGATCGTACACGTACACGAAAGTCAAGCGAATCCAATTGCGATGAAGCGATCGATAGCACGGTAATAAGAAAGAGTCGAAATTATCTTAACCGCTTGCGATGCAAAACACTGGCATGATTCTCTCGTTCAAACCATCTCGTATCCTTACCGTAACGTATACGAAAGGAACTCTAAAAAAATACTTGAAATTACTCCAATTTAAAAACATTCTTGCCTCAATTTTCTGACAGCAAATTTTTCCCTTCTTGTACATCTAATTAAAGAGATACTCAAAAAAATTATTAGCAATTTTTAAGTCGCATATATTTCCTATTCGTAATACATTTTGAATTAATATATAATTATATAATTTCAAATAGAATGATTAAAGATGATCAACAAAAAGACTTTATAACTATCTTTTTTATTTATTGAATCAAACAAGAATATTATTGATCCAATCGATATCACATTTGATGCATAACAAATATAAAAATATTTTCACGCGAAATCTTTCTAGCCTATAGTGTTCGCGTGTGGCTATCCGATAGCGCAAGGGATAAAAATTTTGACACGATGATTCGCGAGCGCGCGGATCAGCTGGTAAGAGATGCGGGCGATCTTCGACACGCGAACCGCTCTCTTCTCGCTCTCGCGGCCGGTCGAGGAGCGATTTCTATTACGTGCAAGTGCAGCGATCATTACCCCCTCGGCACGGTAATGTTCGGTAATCAGGTGTATTTTAACGAGTAGCCGCGCGGTCCGGTCTATACATATATGTATGTGTATCGACGTATCACTTGTCGTAGCTTGAATCGCATTTCTAAATGACATTACACCCGAGACGAGATTTTATGCGCGGTAAAAAGAGTCCTCTAACGAATATTCCGCCATTCAAACACAGACTATCCCGAGAAAATCTCTCGTCTTTTGTTAAAAAAATGGATTTTAAATAGAAACAAATGCAAAAGAAAGTTGCAGTGATGTAAAAGAAGAGATTTCGAAAAAAATCTCAAACTATGAATATACTTTGGAATGTGGAAATCACGTTTGCTTTATTTATACCCTGCAGTAAACGTTGAGTGGCTCTTTTTTCAACGTTCAGATGGGAGCGATGTAATAATCAACGTGATTTTTGAGAACCGCGTTGGGATGAGGAGAGGATCATTGTAATTCATGCCGTTATGTCGTTTAATTAATACCTTACACGTCGCGTGATTTTTCCTCGAGTCGTTCGTTAAGCGCGCTTCTTTTGGGCAAACGGTAAGCGATATAAGCGTATGTCGCGTCTTTTCTCTTTCTCTCTCTGCTCCTCTCTCTCTCTCTCTCTCTCTTTCCTTCTCTTTCTCGTACAATGTCTTGTATAACTGTATATATTGGTATGTCGGCATGCGATTACGAGTGCGATCGTGTTCCGGACAAACGACATCTCATGTTTTATGCGAACGTATGATTGCGTAGATACATAATACGTAACGACCGTTGTTAAACTTCGAGACAGTGCGAAGGATGACACAAAGTACGTGATACGAGGAAGACAATAATTCTAAAACCCACGATACAACGTTACACGATACAAACAAAAAAAAAAAGTAAATAGTAGAAGATTGCTTGTCACTTACGGAATAACATCACGGTAGAAGAAATTTATGGAAAGTAAATAACGCTAGTTTACAAGATTCCGTGCCAAAACATTCGAACACTGTTTCTAGAGTAATTTTAAACGTTGAGCACAAACGTACTATCAAAAAATTTTTATCAGGTCAGGCATTTCCGAGAAAAACTTGAAACCTCTAAGAAAGGCATTTTTTTATCATCTTTGAAAATTTTTAGCAGATAAACCCGATGTGCTAAAAAACTTTAGACAGGTCTCAGATGAAAGCTTGAAGATTGTACTTTAATATAAAAATATCGAATCTCCAATCGAATTGCATGATGCAATAGTTCTCTTGACACAATGCGACTATATTTTAAAACAAAGCGCGTCTGAGATTTGATGACACCTGCGGTAAAAGATTCGGTATTTTTATATTAAAGTCCACTGTCCAAATTTTCATTTGAGTTCAGTTTGAAATCTCTTGCATGGATTCGTTTGCTATAAATTTTTTAAAAAATGTTTGGGCAATTTCAATTTTTGGGCCCCGTTTTTCTCGAAAATCTGATGGACCATTTTTTTCTTGCGAATTTGGATTCAGCGCCCTAAAATATATTTAAAAAAATTCTTTCCATTTCTGGCACTAAAAAATGTGGGAAATTTGTAAACTAGTGGAACTCAAAATTGAAGATTATCAATTTTATATCTATCTTATATTATGTCTATATACATATAGTTGATTATATATAAACATCTAAAATCTATAATTATTAGTAATCATTGATAATAAATAATAAAATAATAGTAATAATTTTTCTGACAATAATAAATAAAATATTTTCTTTATGTTTATAGCATTAGATAACGCAATAAGTCAAACGAGAGCGTTTATTGAAAACATCCCGAGATAATAAAACGCTAAACTAATTAAGCGTATCGCATTAGAAGCCTTGCTGTATAGTTCAGGAATCATTATACATCCAAACAACAACATGAGGTCATCGACACACAGGTAACATCCGTTAAAATGTAAATACGATATCATTCACAATGCACGCAAGACAGCCGCCATTACGCTTTTCCCTTTCACGCCAATTTTTCTAATTGTTTGCGCATGCATCATGCAGCGAAATAATTACGTTGCTACAGCAAAGAGGCGGTATACATATATTATAAGAGACTCATTAAACTTGCGATAGATATGTCCTGTTAAACGCGCAAAGATCACGTGCTTAAGATTGATGACGTACATATCAAAGTATTCAGCTTCTTTTCATAGAAAAGAGAGAGGATAGTTGTCAGAAATATCGTATAACGTATAATCATAATTTCAAAATTACAAACATTTCTCAAGCTTAATTTTCTCACGTATCGTACATGCAATTACAATAGCATATATATATCGTAAAGTGCAAAGCGCAAATGACTTTTAATAGGTTATGTTAGCGTTCATGAATGCTTTGATGTGAAAGCAATACTTTCGATTGCAGCACACACATAATATAACTACCAAAATTAAAATTAATACGCTTATTAATAATTGGGAAAATCGTGATGCATCTAAATAATTTGAATATTACAATACATTCTGCAAATGCTTTTATCACTTAATTCTTTGTATGTATTAATCATAATGAAGTTACTCCCATTAAGCATTTTTAAGATAAAAAACTGCAGGTTTTACCTGCTCGTAAAACTTATAAAGAGCCCTAATAGGACTTGATATAATTATATATCATAAAATTTATGTGAAATTTTACAACGATTACTCTCTTTCTCTCTCTCTCTCTCTCTCTCGTAAACAGAACACATTCGTATGTGTGTAACAGAAGATGAAAGTATTGATTTCTCGATGTTACATTGAAGCAAAGCGATTTTACAAACAATTGCACGCATTAAATGCTTTTGTAAATTATACTCATATATAAATTAATGGGGCACCATATATCGCTGCGCGATCACGCGCCGACATATACACGTGTCCGGAATAAGCGAGCACCACCACGTGCCTGCATGCACGAATCGTAAATTTCAATATTTGTACGCCGTTACATGACCAATGAATCGACATGATGAAGCAAGGCGATATTTATCGATGATCGATCGCTGAAGCGATCGAAGAATTGCGGCAACCAAAGCTGGAATCAATCGCGTCGGCTGCAAAAGGCTCTCTCAATCCAGATTATTTTTAATTCCTGCTATTATTCCGTTTATGACTGTAATTAAAAAATGAGTGAGTAACGCATAAAAAAATATTAAACAAATTATGACAATTTATCTTAAAACAATTGCACATATATTCAATCTATTAAATAATTTTCAACTAGAATATAAAAAAATTATGGAATATCTAAAATATCTAGCGATAAAATATTTAAAATATTTATAAATATATAATTTATTAAAGTTTAATAAGTACGAAGACAGAGAGATCTTCAAATATTTTCGTAAGACTTATAATTAATCACGCATTTCAACCATGACAACTGTTATCATGTTTCATATATATTATGCCTACTAGGGTATATATTAATTGATAAATTATACGTTTCATACGCAAACTGAGAGACGTATCGCTTAATATTACATTCAGAGGAAGAGAGAGTAGCTACGCGCCATTAAATCCTCGATTATCGATGTGTCAGCGGATTAATGTTTCACCTCGCGCGCGCGCGGGCAAATGATATTTTAATAGGAAACTAAAAGGTCTTTCCCTTATATATGCGAGGCTTCCGTAGAAGCAGTTAATTGCGACACTACGTCACTGCGGCGTTTCTCTCTTTATATCCAGAAACTGCCTGTATATACAAACACTTCATGCCTAATCGAGTGCAGTGCAGAAGTTGATTTCACGCCCGAGCGAGTCGAGTAAGTGCCCGATTCTTATCGATCGCATTTTAAATTCTTTCAGAGACGGTAAACAATGTGGCTGCCCATGTATTTCGGGAATCCATTCTAATCTCCGATCGAGATTAGATCTACCGATTCCTTTATAATTAATACTCGAATGTCATAGAATTAGCGAGATAATAGACACATTACTATGTAATTGTCGCTAAGAAGGATTGTTTCTCGAAGGAAGAAAATATTTCCTTAAAAAAAGAAAAAAAAAAAAAAGAATAATAATATTGCAAAATAAAATTAATGTAAAAGAAAATTTTATGAGAAAAGTTTAAAGAAGAAATAAATAAAAGACTTCATTATCTAAAGATTCTACAGTTTATTTGTCATCGTTGATATCTTGTTCGATAAAATTAAACGACGTTTCCCGGCTTTTACGGTGGATTATGATATTGTATTAACGGTGGAAAAGCGATTACTAAGAAAATCCGAGACGGAACCCTGCTGTTCGTTTTACGACACGAAAGAGATATCACTCGAGATATTGGGCGAAATGTTACTTAAATTACTAATCATCGCGAAGTTCAAACGCGCTTCAAACGATGCGAGGTAATTCGCCTGCCAGCGATATCACGCCGGCGCCTCGACGACAGGAGATTTGATTACGCTGTGGTTGGCGCTAATTACATCCGCGATAGTGCGCGAGGTTTCCGCAAATAAATTGCGATAAGAGCCGTTTCTCACCGCGGCAATCGTCTTTCATGTTGAGATAGAAATCAAATCTTACTTAACTTCGACTCATGTAATTCGAGAAGAAAAAAACAAATCTGGTGATTACGTAATATTAGTAAAACGTTAAATATGAACAATGTGTTTATTAAAATTTTTGCTTTAATAATTTTGCACAACATATATAAAATATAAAAAATATGTATAATTCTATTATACAAATCACAATCAAATATATTGTATCTAAGAAAAATATTAATTAATAAAATATATATATCTTTTATACAATATATTTAATATATCTCATTTTATATATGAAAAAAATGTATTTTCAGCTAACAATTTTACATGATCACAAAATAACAAAAATGTCACGCACGCACATCGATATCTGCGCGTTTTCAGAGCTCAAAGAGCTCGTAGAATAAAACTCTACACGGAAAATTATTCAATGTCGCATATGAATTCATCAAGAGCTCTTACGAGAGAGACGATATGTTTAGAGATCATGTGTCAGAAGTAGCGTGGGCCGTGTTTGACAGTTCCTTCAAGTTGCTCTCTCTCACGAAAAGTACGTGTAAAATCTCGTTTGCATAACACGCGGCGTGTCATCGAATCATAAATAATAGCGTGTTAGAAGTTTCAAAGCAAAATTAAAATGCGACCAGTTTTCGTTCTCTGCCAAAATAAAATATTTAATTATGAATATTATGAATCCCATTAATGTCTCTCATTCGGATATTTATCTTTAAACGGTGTAGAAGGATAGAAACGTGAATAAATTTCAGCAAGTGTTTTAATCGTTAATACTTGATAAATTATTTACGAACATATAGTCTTCCTCAGCGCGTAATAAAATTGTATATGATATGATATTAAAGGATGCTAAAAAACACATGTCACATTTTCAAATTTCTCTCAGACATTGATATTTTATTTCCAATATCGATAATCTTAGAAAGTCTTCGCGATCATCTCATAGAACGACAACGCGAGTCAATTAAAATTTCATGATCCAACTGACTAGTCGGAAGATCGCATCGGGACCGTTTGATCACTGTGCCTAATGAATTTCGCTATTTATAATTTGCATCGGCGGAGACATATACCCACCGCTGCGACGTCCTTAACATATTCGGATTCGCGTGCATCTGAATTGCAAATGCATTCGGCGGGGTTTTGTATGCGTTTTTATGCGTTTCTTTTGCCACTAAATTGTCGCGAATTATCGTCGAAGGGACAATATAAAAACGTCACCGGGCGCATATATATATCGGTCTTTCTTCTTCCTTTATAATTCGCATCACGCGACGAATAAATTATTTTATACATGTATGAATGATATTTGATATTCTGTGTTTCATCATATAAAATATCAATGTGCAATTTTAAGTGAGCACGCATTTTAATCAAACATTTAAAACATTTATACGCGAGCTACTTTAAACGTGAAATTTAAAATTCCTTTCGTTCCTTTCTCGCCGCAAACGTACAGATCTATTGGATGATCTTTAGCTGAACTTTTGCGAGGATAATCGAAAGAAATTCGCGTAACGTTTAACGTGTTAATAAAGTAACTCTCGCTTCGTCCCGCAGCAAAGCCGCGGGCGCATTCTCGAAGAACGATCTGTCAGTTCGCAATCGTGCCCGGTGCATGTCGCGGCAATTACGCCCACGAAATACGCGGCCGGGTATTTTAATTTCTCGTCGATTGTCTAGGCGTTTCTCTCTCTCTCTCTCTCTCTGCACAATCACCCTTTCCCTTTCTTCTCTCACTCTTTTGCCTTTGCTCCTCTCCCGTTCCATCTCTCCTTTTCTCATTCATTCGGATATACGGGATAAGAGTGCGAGAGCGCCGTGCCAATAAATTAGATTCCTCAGACACGTTATACACGATCGTTTCTGCGGACACGTGTTTAAAGAGCGCGCACGCCACGGCGTGGGACGGCGTGTGCATTGTGTTCGCGGTTCACGGCGACGATCGAGAGACGATCGTGTCTCGTATGTGCGCGCGTGCATCCCGGTACCGGTACCATAAACGCCAAACGTTATTTGCGGATTATAATTTGTGCGCCGATAATGAAGGATCGTAAAGCGTCGCGTGTTAGATAAGGCGAGAGCCCGGTAAACGGGATGGCGGCAGCGGCAAGAGAAAGCGAGACTCGCGGCTAGATCGGCCACCGCATTGGAATTCGCATCGTCGCGAGTCTGAACATATATACGCTTGATCGGGCCGGAAGCCGGGCATTAGAGCCGGCGACCCGATTTTCCGGGTTTCGGCAAGAACCTGCCGTCGCCGATCGTTTCGTACGATATATAATTAACGCTCCCGAGATACACGACTGGCGCGATCGCGCGATAGTAGACGATAGCCATGGGCGAATATCTCGGTAATCGAAATGTAGACTCGATATGCAAATATCCTCCGCGTGATAACGGTTGATAATGATCCGCTCGTTGTTGCTTATGCAACTCTTGAACGCTACGAATATAAATGGTGGTAGAAGTTGTCGTTTCTTTGTAATGATAATAAATGATAATAAATGATAATAGATGATAGCCGGTAGTATATCGACGACATTAATAATAAATAGTATACTAGACATATGTATAGATCTAGTACACTAGACATCACTTGGCGAGAATGCGATATTTCACGTACGTAAACGAGTTTATTGAACGGGCGTGCAATCCCATACATAAATCCTCGCTATCGAAACGTTCCGCTTGTGATTCGCTCCGATTATTTACTTTGTTTATTATTAATGATTTATTCTTTCCCACGTTTTACAAATCTGTAATATTGATAGATGCGAGAATCGCGTCTAAATTATACGAGTATAGAAACACAACGATAACAATCACTTATCAAAAAGGAAGGAAATATTAAAAAATTCCTTGTCAGGCAGTCTGAGTGTGATGGAAACAACGGATTTATGACAAATTTAAAGTAAAGTTTCTAGAGGAAAGTAAAATGCACGAGATAATATTGATTTATGATGTCGACGGTGTACGTAAATCACGATCATATCCGTGCGTAATTAGCGGTCTGTCATTTTATCGTCCTGAAATTCATTTCAATTCCTGTCAATGAAACTCGACAAGAGAGAGAGAGAGAGAGAGAGAAAGAGGGAGAAGTGGTGTGAACGTTACGACCGCGGAGATCGGTCTCTCAATTGCTTTCCGCTATAAATCCCAGTGTTACGTTCCCTTGGACAGATAGCGCGATTAGCGAATCACAATTATGCGTTTTAAACGCAGAAATAAAATAAATATCGTAGAGACGCGTTAGAGTAGACCGCATAACATGTAGCATGATCTGACGATGATCCTTTAACTGCGTGTCCAGAGAAAATGAAGAGGTCAATCGCCGGTTATACGGCATATGGTAAATCGATATTTAACCCCTT
>JBCAUJ010000038.1:12545258-12557132 GCA_038406275.1 Cataglyphis albicans
TTAACTGCGTGTCCAGAGAAAATGAAGAGGTCAATCGCCGGTTATACGGCATATGGTAAATCGATATTTAACCCCTTCGCCACTTTCGCTTAATGAAAGTATACGTTTGTCCAACTCGGAATTGAGACCTCCGCGATAATGGCAAGGAAAGCTTCGAGAAATCACGTCGTCGTTCATTTGCGTCGTGTTATTTTACATCAACTTAATTATTATCAATTTAATTATATATAGATATAATAAATCGAAACCTTTTCTAAAAATAATTCAATGACGATTTCTAAAGGAGGTACTCGAGATGAGTTCAAAATTAAAATTCAAAAAAATAAAGAGAAATTCACACTCGTACGCGCACGCACAAAACGCTCGTTTTTGTACGCGTACAATTTTTTTTTCGATGGCGATTACGACGTATAGTCGGCGACCGCCTCGAGATTATAGCTGCAAAACTTTCACTCATCAAATACCTAAGGTAGTACCTAAGATAAGTACCAAGCGCGAACTGCCGTGCGACGAAACGTCCTGTAAATGCCCTCCTCTTTCTCCTCCCTCCCGTGTCGCGAACTACAACTCAATTGTTGCCGCTTTCCTAGATAACGCGCTTCTACTTCCTATTCTCTCGGTCGACGACGTTTCTTCTTTGGAGCGATATCGCGCACGACAAGCGCAAACACGCCGCGCGAGCGGACGCGATGATGATACCGCGTCGACCACAATTCGCCTTTCACTCAATTGTCCCGTCATCGCATCCGCGGTTTGAGGTGCGAAACTTTGCCGCTTCGTTGAAGCTGCGTATCTCTCTCGTCCTGTCGCGAGACATGTCACATTTTCTTTTTTTTTTTTTCATATCTATTACTTTCTTACAACGCTTTTAATTAAAAGCACTCGCTTGTCAAATACAACAATTCTAATTTTTACATAAATAGCATACATATAATCGAAGAATTTTTTGAAGATGAAAAAATATCACCAATAATATATTATTTTAAAAGTTACGTCGAGATCCCGTACAAAAATCCGCATAAAGGGACGCCTGCCTGATTCATCAAGAGTCGAGAAACGCGATGTGTACTCGTGTAATTACTTAAATGCAAGTTGACGCTAGCGCGAGATCAGCGGCTCCGGTATTACGGCGCAAGATGAAGGTGAAAATCACGTTGTCTCGAGAGCGCGTATTTTTTTCTTCCGACAAGTTGAAGTCTGCGCACGCAGATACGTACGCGCAGGACACTCACGTGCTGTCCCATCCCCGTGCATAATTATACAGCCGAGGGACCGTGAGCGTGAGCGAGAGAGCGGTTGTGCAAGGCCTGGGCGAGGCCACCGCATAGAATATTCAAGTCTCTCTTAAGTTTCTTCTAGTAGTAAATATTGTTATGCTAAGTGCAGCCGTTGTCACGCCTTCCCTCTCCCGCTTCGGGGCTCCTCTTCTTCCTTCTCGCATTTTTCTTTCGCCGCGCCACCTCTATGTACCTTTCCTTCTCGCTTTCTTTCCTCTCACCCAGAGAGAAGCTCGCACACTCTTCGCATTCCCATTCCCGAGCCTCGCACGCCCGAGAAAAGCTACGCGCAAAACCAGACGCGGTCGACGACTTTAGCTATGCTTCTCTCTCGCCAAGTTATTCCTCTCACGATTTATATACAATAATGCGACGCGAATCAAAAGCAGTCGCGATCGTACGCGGACACACCCCGAGTGATTTCCGAGGGCGATAAAAAAATACCATATTCGTTCGATATAACGGCGATTCCGTTATAAAGGTCGCGAAAGAGAGAAAGAGAGAGAATGATAATAATAAAGGTAGAGCGATCGAGATTTCACCTTTCGATAATTTTACACCCGGGCTGAATTTCATGCCGTGTTAATTGGAAAATCTGTCGATGCAAAGACGAAAGGTGCTTTTGGCGCGCCCTCCATAAGTACGCGAAAGGATCCATTTCTTATATGGAAAGCGATGAAAATTGATACGATATCGTTATGCAAAATAGATTAAAAAGCGCGCTCGCCTCATCTCGCATAAAAATTAATTAATTTCAATATTCGCACAATTTGCAGAAGTGAGTTCTCTGTTATCGCTACGCGCGAGAGGACATTCAAACGTTATGCCGCGCACGAACGAACATAACTGTCTTTTTTTTTTTTTTAATCTCTCAAATTACGCGCAAAACACATCATTAATCTTAATGACAAGCGATCTTCACCTTACGTGGCTCGCGCTCTTCCTAATCGCGGGTACACCAAGGCCGAAGGGGATATAATGCCGTTCACATTTAACCCTATCCTCACTTGTCACTCGCGCGCGATCGGTCCAACGTGCCGGTTTACAAAGGCCCCGCTATTAGAAAGTGCGCGCACGTATTAGGCCGTAATTTTTATCGCGGGCTAATATCGGAGTTTCGCAACGAGACGCTTCATTGTGGCCGGGTTAATCAACGAATATTACCTCGAGGCGCTGCAATCTGAGTTTAATCTCATCGCGACGGCGGACTGTCCGAGGAAATGTGTCGAGTTGTTTGAAGAAAATTTTTAATTCCCTCCTCCTTGCGTTATGTAAACCGGTTGTGCCGTTGCTAAACACTAAAACGATACGTTGAATAAAATGCGCGAGACAAAGTAAGATTTTTAATCGTACTTATATGCGCGCCACCGTTTCCCAGGAAATGCGATTGTATAACGACCGCAGCGGCGATCGTTAGCGTTAATAGCGACCGATTAATTATTTCCGATCTCATTTCCCAATCGAGGATTACGAATGTAAAGTGACGCAACGAGCCACGTAAGAGGAGGATGAAAACGTGCGGCGAAACGCGATTCGCACGACATTTGGTCGGCCGGGTCGGCCAGGAAGAGCCGATGATGCTGCACCACCACGAAAGCTACCTCGAGGAGGATAGTAAGCATCATCTTCGATTACGTAATAGTGAAAACGGAGGACTCCACTCCGTGTCACGACCTAGCAACGGTAGAGAAGAAAGTCCTCGTTGCAGGTGCTTTCGTCGCCGCTTCTGATAAATCATCCTCGACAGGTAGACAATTTCTTTCGGGAATTGTCTCATAAAAAAGACGCTATTTATTTGCCGATTACACGATTCGCGTCGGTGAATTTACGAGCCGCTGGCTAACACTTTGCGCTTTATTCTGAGTGTGATCTTTGTTAAAATTCCATCTTGAAATGTCTAGTAAATATACGAATAAGATGATTAGCTTCATATTAAAGATTCTGGAGTTATATATTTTTTATTTTTCCATGGTAATTATATTATTATGAAAGAGAGAGAATCTCTGTGCGATTATATCTTAAAGTTCTTTTCTTACGAAACCATTTATATCGAGAGACGTATCTTTGTTTAGATAAAATAAACTAATATTATCATTAGTCTTAGAATAGCTAGGTATTTTATAGCTATACGATTAGATAATTGATTACGATTCAATTTAATTAAGCAGATAATTTATTCATTTTGAAATGTTATAAAATGTGACATATATTACGCAAAATACAACTTTTGTCTTCCTCTTTTGATGCATAAATAATTATCGCTTTTCTTAGTTATATCATTTTAGTGAGATATTATTTTTGATTCTCCGACCAATCGTGATGAAATTACAAACATGCCGCGCGAAGTACGCGTAGCAAAACGTTAAGTGACTTGAATAACATCTTCATGATTACGATATCGCCTGAAACGGCTGTCAGCGATACGAGAATATAAAAAAAAGTGAATGAAGTATAAATGGACTGCTATTTAACCGATTCGTGCTGCGGCGCGAAAACGAGCGGGGATTGATGAAGCGTTGCGGCGACGACTGCGTAAAGGAGAGAAGGTGAAAGGCGATAACGGCAAAATGAGCGGATAAGTGGGCGTGAGCACAATAAAAGGTAGTTGAAGTTGCGCAAGCGTCATAATGAAGATTAGCTAAATATGACCATTGAAATTCATAACTGCTCGCGAATTTATATGCCAACGTACATATTCCACACACTTTAGTTTCTTAAGTTAAAATTCTTTGCAAAAAATTCTTAGCAAAAAAAAAAAAAAATCACACTTAAAATTCACGTTGAAGTACGCGTCAATATAGGTGATAGTTATACTTGAAAATAATTATTCGAAGCGAATACGACTCCTTATCGTTACGTTGCAAAAGACAGATCAAAAATGTAGAAAAATCTTGCCGTGTAATTTCGGCAAAGTATACCACTTGTCGTATCATTAATAAATACCAGTCGCAATCACCTTTCTCCGCCTTTGCAGGTGCAAACAATCGCCGCTTTGATATCTCGTAGAGATACCTAGAGTGAACGACATTCTTCATAACCGCTACCGTAACACGCGGAATTCCGTAATGTATTTTGCCGTGGCGAGTGCGTTATAGAGGCAAGGAAAAGGACTACAACGACCACGCCAGTTCGCAGATCAACCAAAGCAAACACGAATCTCTTATCAATTAAAGTAATTACCGTTCCAAGTATTATTTCCAGACCGCATGACTAATCCTACCTTGCATACCGCGGTTTGCGAAAACGCCCCTGGTTATAAATGGGTGTCGCATGCGTTTGCATTCTCGCGAGATACAAATGAAACTGCAAACCGGTTAGTTTCGCAGCGGTATAATTATATATATTTTTTTTTTAATTATATTCTGAGAACAAAAAATTTATATTTTTCTAAAATTATGGAAAATAATTTCCTTTATTTTTTCGCTCATTTATCTTTTATGCTCGAAATTTTTGATGTAAATATCTCTCGATATGTGTTTTCAAAATTGAATTTCAAATTAATTTATTTGATATTAAATAATCTCGGAGCAAAAAAGAGAAGGCGCAGAATATTTGTATATACCAGATAGTATTTTTTTTAATTCTTGCCGAATGAATTGAATGAAATGAGTTGAATGAATTTTATTTTCTAAGGCATTCTACGTGGTCACCCGCTGGAGAACGAAACTTGTGTCATGGTTTACGGCAAATCCACGCTCTCGTGAATCAGCTCTCTCATTTATAAAGATAACGATCGTCGCGGAGGTGTCGTAACCGTGCCATAATCTCTGTTTTTCGAGAGCTACGCCTAGCAACTTTCGACGATTGCTCGATAAGATTCCGATATCTTTCTTATATCGGCGGCGATGTCAGACATCGTAGAGTTTCGATTAGGCGACGAGTCGGCAATAACCGTTTCCTTTGGCCGAAGATTAATGGCTATAATATCGAATGTTAAGAGGATCCTTCGTCATCTCACGGTTCAAACTTTCTCCTCGGCAAACACGAGAACAATGGGTTTGACGAACCGCGAGAAAGAACGGTAAAATATTTGCCTCGAGAGCAAATACGAAGACAGATCGCGGACACTTGTCCTATCGTAAGAATGTTCTTGACATCGTTACGTTATTGTACTGTGTAATGAAATCGTTACGTAGAGAATAAAAAGTATATAAAAACAGTTTTTTTCTCTATAAAATAGAAAAAAAACTATACGCTATCTTTTTTCATTTAAATAAATACAAATAAATATAATAAAGTAAAATAAAAATAAAATAAAATCAAAATAGCATGTAAAAATGAAATGCTTAATCAGCTTTGTAGTGGTATAAGTTTTATGTGCACTTTACCGTTCTTCGTATATGTATGTCATAAGATCAAGATTGACAAATGTAACGTCTAGGTTTCTCTCTTCGAACTAATATTTCTTCAAACAGACATCTCTAAAAAATACTTCAACATCTATCCAACGAAAGGACGAAAGCAAATGAGTGAATTTTCGATTCGATTGAGATGATAAAAAAGCGAATAGATCAATTCTTGACGATGTTAATCATCATAAACTTCCATAATTATTGACAGGTGAAGGCGGCCGTGCAAGAGAGTAGTGAGTTGCGAAATCGAATAAAGGAGACTTAAACCCGCGAGCGCAATGGCCGTCCAAGAGGCTCTCTCGTTTCTTATCGAATGTACCTCTCTCGACATACCGGAACAATCGCAGCCAGAAAGAAGAGCGATCGTCGGTCGCGAACAGCAACGATGTTGCTACGACGCGGAACTTGGCCGAGAAAGACGAAGAGAAAAAGATGGAGAAGACGAGAAAGAGGAAGACTTGCCTTGGGTAGATAGATACGAGAATAAGTAGCGCAGTAACGCGTACAACGTGGCAGTAGGCAGACTATCCAATGCTTCCCCGAGCAAGAAAACTAGCGGCAATAATAATTTACAGTACTGTTTGCCCTTCCTTCTAACGTCTCTCCCTTCGCTTTGCCTTCGCTGCCTCTTCCAAATCCTCGCCCTCGTCGTCGTTTTTCATCGTTCGCTTCAGTGCTATTGCTGATAGCGATGGTGGTTGTTGGAAGCAATTCCATATTAGGACTCGTGCTCCTCGGTTTACCACCATGGAGGCTATTGAGATGTAGTTACCCTTATTTATGCTGTCGTTGCGAGAGCGAGCAACAACGGCCAAAAGAAGAGAGAAGGAAAAGATCTCTCGCGGGATCTGGAAGCTCTTCTTTCCTTCGACGATCGTCGAGAGAAAGAGAGAGAGAGAGAGAATGAAGAATCGGCCGCTTCGCTCGCGATTTTATTTTCATTTAGCAAGGAACGATTCCTCCCGATCACTCGAACGCGTAGAATCCTTCTTCTGCAGGTGAAATTCGCGAGATGTCGGCAATTTCGTGCCTGAAGAATCAATCGCGAATTCTACGGCCTGGCCTTCATAAGGACGACATAATCGCGAACGATAAAGCACGCGAGAAAATGAAAGATGATATAAAAATAAAAGTTACACACTTTGTACCGGCAAGTCATTGTCAGAATGATAGAAGAAAGGAGTATCTTATACATATACATGAATGCAATATGTATACATAATATCTTTTAATTATTATTTCTTTGATATTTTAGGCAACACAAATTGTTGCAGAATGATCTACTTTTATCGCGCTTGCAGAAGAAAAAAGATAAATTTAATTTTCTGTAATTTTTAAGATTCCAAAACTTTATCAAATACGATCAACAGCTCGATGCTTCATGACGTCGACTGAATTTCGCCAACGTGTCAACGATTACAAGCGAGACAATTCGCGCGAAAGATTCAGCGGAATGCTTTCACGGCATGCTGAAGTTCTCTACTCTACTCATTCCTCGTTGCTGAAGAATTTTCCGGTCCAGCGCGTCCTGTCACTTCGCGCGACGACTCGTCGCTCTCGTCGGCGTTCTCGCGCTAAACGACTTCACTACCGATCATGGAACGTGCAACCGACTTCAATCATACGGCCGGAAACTTTCCTCTCTTCTAATCGACGATACGCTATCCCATCGAACAGTTTACTCACGCGCTTCTCTTTCGAAACGAAATCGCATCTCCGTTTTCGTGAGAGTCGGTATGAGAGCCGTGAATATCTCATGCAAAATGATTTACCTTAAGACGGTCTTATCGTGTTAAGCTTTGCAAGGAAAGCTGACGGTGCGTATCACGAGTGGAGAGATAATATGACGTTTGAAGATTACAAATGCACGATGTGTGAATTTCAATTTTTAAATATAATTATTACATTTTTACGAGGATATTTTTTCAAATACCAGCATACATTTATGACATATATTAGATAGAAAAAAATAATTCTGTTTAATTAGAAATTACTACTCGCATCGTAAAAGAAAATAAAAATAAATCAAGGCTTTTCACAACCGCCAGACAGATAGGGCTCGCTTCGGGCGATCAATTAAAGGGTTAACACGAACACGCGAGAGACTATTGGAAGAAGTGCCCTTCCATGCGAGGATAAACGTACTCGTTTTCAGGCAGGGTCTTCTATTTTCCGCTTGAAGAAGGTTTGATTAGCGGTAAATTAAATAATAAGGAAAAGATTGCGTGCAAAGATCGATGCGCGCGAACAAAATCGCAGGAAATAATTGACAACGACTTTTGTAAATACCAAGGATGAGATCTAATGAGACATATGCCTACATTTGCATATTATTAAAACAGATATTATTTAGAAAGATAAAAAGCTTTGCTTAAAACAGAATAAATAAAAATTATATATTATAAGCTCTTGCGTGTTTATATCAAGATTATATCATAAAACTTAGCAATTTGCTATTCAATGTATCTTTTATTGCTAAATAAATATAATGTTTTATTGCAATCAGATTAAGACAAAATAAAAATAAAACCTGTAAACCTGTGTTTCCGAATATATAAAGATAATTTTAAACATAATTCACAAATGATTACCCAATGAGCTCTCACGCGACAATGAAAAAGATGTTACAAGAAGAGATTAATAAACTCGCATTAAAAGTCACTTTCGCCGTAATCGTTGCAATGTACAAAAATACAATTTTAAGACGATATACAAGCGATCCAGATACACCGCCGTTGCTGAATGGCCGGCAAACGAGATATTAAGTGTCGGACAGTAAAATATCGCGACGCAGCGAACGCACCAATTAGCGTACATTGAGCTGGGCGAGGTCGATCGCGCTTCGAAATGAAGAGAAAAAAGATAAGGAAAGGGACAAAAAGTTCGACGACAGAAAACAAGGAGAAATTTCATCTCGCATGCTAATTATTAGTTAGCACTCGCGAGTCTCGAATACGTGACCTTGACTGAGTAGATTAAATGGATTATATATAGAAATAATAATTATCTTTATGCTCAAAAACTGCATTTTCATTAAATATTAAACGTGGCGTGACACATGACAGTTCACTAAAAATATTAACGCAAAAATACAGAAAGCTATAGATATTATATATTACTCGCATGTGATCGTTCAATGTCATAAAATATTCTATTACACATTTATGGAGATACTTGTATACATTATCGTCGGATAATTTCAATTTTATCGTGTATAAAAAAAAGATTGAGCATTTCACTTATAATGAACTTATCGACGGAATAAATAGTGAGTTTCGTATAACGTTAAATTGAATTGATCGCCGTCGTTTTAACTTAGTTATGTTTTTCCCGTCCTTCTCGTGACGTTCGTTAATCTCAATCCGCGCGTTTCTGCTATTTTTTCCCTATCTCGCGTTTTTCACATTTACCCGTATTTAAAAAAACGTCGCCGTCTCGCGATGACCACCGCTGTTGGATCGCGTTTTTTACCGCCGGAGGAGCCGTTCGATTAATTTTACGTCGCGCCGCGTAATTATGTCCCCTCGTAACGAACTATCGACTCATTAACCAATAAATTAATCTCCCTATCACTTGTAAAATTTCCACTTATACGTATATATCGTGTGCACTCAGGCATGTTATCCGATAAAACGATTTGCGAATAAGAATACATCGCGCTCATAACATTTCAGAAGAACCCGAAGACTATTAAAGTAGTAGCGAGTAATAGATATCTCCCTTCCCTTGAGGAACGGTCGGAAGTACGGTGCGTTAAAGCATCGTTAAAATGTCATTAAAGTATCGCCAACGATTGTAAATGCTAGCACGCGAATCAAACATGAGAACAGATCTAATAACGTTTCTTTCAAACGCCAATTTTTTTTTTTTTTTTTTTATTTTTATTTTTATTTTGTATGACGACATTAACGAATTTCCTGTCTTTCTAATTTTGCGCTTTCATTGATAAATATATAATTCTAGATAAGAACTTTGAGGCTTTAAAATTAAATAATAAAATAATATTGAAAATAATAATAATAATAATAATATCAAAATAAAATAATTTATTCCAATTGGCGATTGCTACGCTAGAAATTGCTCGCCCTATTTTTCTCAGCAACAGCAAAATATTACAAGTAAATTTTAGCAAATACAAAGAGATTTCAGATTTATATATAGTAAGTAAAAAATTGAGAACGATAAAAATCGTGCTCAATTTTTGCACGTGATGCGACGTGGCGGGTCACGTGTCAGGATGATGCGCTTCCGCGAGGGAGACCACCCGTAAGAAAATCTCGCGTGCAAAAAGGTCGGGAGGCACTGATCTACACGCGTATTCTCCCGAAGGGAGAACGAAAGGGAGAGCGAGGAATCGCTTCGTATAGGGAGGGGAGAGGAAACGGAGGCCTCGTAAAGAGAGGACGAGCAACGGCTGTGCATCTCCGTGATTACTGATTACTGAAACGATTTGCACCGTTCGCTCCGGCGGAGCGATTAATTTCCGTAATGGAGTCGTATCCAGGGGATCATTCCTCATAGTTACGGTTTATCATTAGGGACAGAGTCTCGATATTGAATTCGTTCCGCTCGCGAGACAATTAGGTATTCGCATATCGAATCGAGAGATTACTATGATAATAACGTGATGAAGTATAAATTATATATATATAGGACAAAATTTTAAATTAATTTTTCTTTTCTATTAACCGAGAGAAAAATATATTTTAAAAATAATAATAATCTTTGATTATTCTCGTTATTCGTTAATTTTCTTAATATTCGATGAAATGTCTACTCGCATTATTATTTGAAGTAAGTTGTTTGCATTTGATAGAAAAAGTGAAAATGCAAGTCATATTTCATCGAACATTAAGAAATTTAATAAATAACGAAAATAATCCAAAGATTATTATCTTTAAAATGCATTAGCCTCGATTAATAATAGGAACGAAAATTCAATTTAAAAAGTCTGTCCCATTAAATGTGTTGGAGTATGAATTGTTAACATTAAAATATTATTTTATAACGTTTAGATCAAAAGAGATAAAATAATATGATGAAAAATTTTAACTCGACGCCTTAGCATTGAACTTCCAATTTACTTTTATTCGATTTTTCGAGTCCCGGCAAAAATAACTACCATACACGTAATAAGATAGCATTATAAAAATTTTCTATAATTTGCCCCGAAGTGTGTTTTAGTGCCTGAAAATGTCTTTTTTGGTGAGATCGCGGTATATATAAGAGGTATAACGACGCTTTTTGCTCGCGTCGATCGTATACTTCGGGATCTGTTAAATTGCAAAAATAAAAATGCAGAGAAAAAGCGTGCCTGATTGATCTACAACGGCGACCGCAAGCCAACGTGCCCGAAAAGTATCGAAGGCGATCGTATTAATTTTCCGCGCCAATATATATTATATATATATATATCATATATAATATATATAACCTAACATGAAAAGTTGCTGTGTAGAATATTATATATATTTCCTCCAAATGTAATTTTTATCTTTAGAATTTATCGTAAAGGCCAGTCCCAACGCCACTGCAATGTTGGGTCGACCCATGGCAGAGTCGGAGCAAGCTCCATACATCCGCCTCTTTTCAAAAATCAGTTTAATATTCTGAATCCCCTATGGGGATTGTATCAGATATTAAGCTGATAAGAACAGATACTACACTTTTGATCTTAGCTCAATGAGCCGAGAAGCGATAACACCGAGCGTTTTCGCAGATCTTATATACTATTTGTGTTGGAATTTGATTGCGAGTTACACGTTCGCTTCATGCGCCGCGTAACGGTGAAGCGAGGAACTAACGAAAGTAGTCGAATCGATCCTCCCGCTTCCTCGTGCGTTGGGGAGAGAGAGCACGTGACTAGAAAGGAATGCCGAGCGTACAATGACGTTTCAGAAAATCAATCTCGCGCGCGCTAGAAAAATCGTCGCTGCGGTTTAGGCAGGTGTCGTATAATGAGAGCAACACTGATTAGAATTTATAAAAATATGCATAATTCATGATTCCTGGTGTGCGCACAGTGGCGCATTCGACAAACGTTCTTATCTTGAATTCTACCGACAGAGTCTATTTATAAATTCGCTAGAATCCGTTAGGCTCGAGTCTCAACACGTGTTCTAATTACGTTGATTAAGTCATCGCATTGTGATATATGTCCATACTTATAACGATTCTCTGCTACTATATTAATATTTGTATACTATATTAATATTTATTTTTACTACTAATATTTATTTTTACTA
>JBCAUJ010000038.1:12559994-12580532 GCA_038406275.1 Cataglyphis albicans
CTCTCTCTCTCTCTCTCTCTCTCTCTCTCTCTCTCTCTCTCTCTCTCTCTCTCTCTCTCTCTCTCTCTCTCTCTATTGCGGTTCGCAATTCCGAGGTTAATTAAGACGGACAGACATTTCCGACTTCGTCCGTTCAGCTTTCACCAGGATTCACCTCGAAACGAGTCAACAAACGATCGGTAGCCTCCGTAATCTAGGATGCCGATTACGGGCTACGCAACAAGAAGATTCTTGTTATTATAAATTCACTCGCGGTACGCTCGATTCGCAAAAGTACGAATTCCGATTCCGGCACGCGGCTGTCAGGATAAATGACAATGGGTTTGGTCGGTTGAATGATTGATACATCGGGTAACGGCCCTCTGGTTCTTCCCCAGGCGTTCCATCCGCCAACGACTTTACCTTACCGCCACTTCGCCAGTATTTTCCACGTCCTTACGTACAGAAATGGAACGATACCGAGAAAATTCGTTGCACTTGGCAACGAGTTTGAATATTCGTTCGATGCATCGGAAAAAATAAATCAACAATTTTTTGATAAATTCGATCACGATTACGGCATTCTTCATTATTCGCGTGGAATTGTAGCGTAAATCTATTCTACATGCGATATATAATGAATTTTTCCGATGAATATATTTCTTCCTCCTTTAACTATATTTATATGGTTTAATAGCAAATTTTGAAAATGATTTAAAAAAGATTATTGCTTTATCTACATTAAGGCAAGGATTAATAATAATGATTTTAAGATTAGGATTAAATTTTTTGGCTTTTTTTCATTTGTTAACTCATGCTATTTTTAAATCTTTATTGTTTATGTGTGCGGGAATTATAATTCATTTAATAAATAATAATCAAGATATTCGATTTTGTGGCAAAATAAATGAATATATTCCTTTTACTATGATAAGATTTTATATGTCAAGTTTAGCATTAATAGGATTTCCATTTTTAGCAGAAAGTTAAAGGAGGAATATCATTGTAAGATCGGAAAGGTAATATTTTCCCATAAATAGTAACCATTTTTTTTTTTTTCTTCACCTGTCGTACATCTTTTCGCAAGGAGAAAAAGTTGAGGGAGCAACGTCAGGAAACATGGCACGTAAGCATTGTTTCAAAGAGAGCGTAAATACTTCGATCCCGAGTTTGTTGTTTCGTCCGATCGTCGCTCGAACGAAAAATCCTGTGTAACGCGTCCGCGAGAATTTTTCTTAAGCTCGCCGAAGAATTTTGACCACCCAGAATCCGAGAACAATAGATGTACAATGCGCGCCCATTATTCACCGAAAATTTATTGTAACCGACGATATTTTAGATTCTATACATTAAAATAATTCATCCGCACTTGTCTATGCTAAATAAAAAATAAATTCGAATAAAAAAAATCCAAGTAAATTCTGACACTTCGCGCAACCATAATTTTACGTAATAATAACTCGAGAGCGCGTACAGCGAGCTAGCTTTCTGGTTAACGTAATATTGCGCTTAATGTCTTCGCTAAAATATTGAATGACAAGATATACAAGATCCGGTAAACTTCCTGCCATCGCGAAATGTGCGAGAACCCCGTTGTCGTTCTCTTTTTTGACCTTCTTCGGGTGGAGAGCTATACGATCCTCTTAATGAAGTCCGACAACATAGCGAGGCGAATGCGTGCGAAGCAGCTGGACCGTGGTGCGATATTTGCCGTATGCGTGGAGATTATAGGATATATTCTATGATCAAAAAGGTCACAGACGACACTGAGGCGTAATACGAGTGAAGTGTGGAACATCTCGCCACGCTAAGAATAGATATTACTGGCTTATGTCATAATCTCAGCTTGTTTCGCGTGAAACAATCGTGTTTCATGTGCGAATGATTTGTCGTGAAAAAAAAATTTCGTAGAAAATCACATGTAATTAAAACAATTCTCTTGTTGTAGACGTCAATTTTTTTTTAATCTCGTATATGCATCTCGAAAAAATTCTTACGCTTCGAGAATCTAAATAGTAAAAAAAAAATTGTTTTATATATTTAAAGAATAAGTGTGTGCGTGAAGGGAAGATTAAAAAATATACGCATCACGATCGTGCGATATTCTAATATGAAGATCAAGAGATCTTCTCGTTAACACGATTAACACTAGTCAGGTGGCTCAGCTCGAAGCGACAGTGACGTGTACAGTCGACTTCTAATCTAATTAGATGCAACGGGAACAAGAGTCATACTGGTGCCAATTGTTCATCTGATTGGCACGCGACATGAAGTTTTTCTTTTTATATTCTAATTTTAATTCGATGACCTAATCATATATAGTACCATGATATGTCGCGCACAACACAAACATCCGCGTTATTAAAATTTGATTGTTACAATGAAACAGTAATAATTGTTATATCATTTTAACACATTTTATAAACATATTAATATAAAAAAAAAATTTTTTTTAAATACTTTTTATCACATGTAAATATATACTGATAAAAAGAGTGTAACTATTTTTGTTTTATTAAAACGTAATTAAAATTCGCGGACGCACGGTGAGAAATTCTCGTAGCTTTTCTCGTTCGTTACATAATTACATAATCACCAGCCGACTCTGCATACTTCGTTGCGCACTTAACTCTTGACGTCATATTAACGGAGAGACAGAGGGAGAGAGGATGTGCATGAATAGAGAATTTATACCTCGTATAAATGGAGGATGTGAGAAAATGGCGTAACCAGGCTGCTAATCCGAGCTGCTATAACGGTTTCGTTCGTATGTGTGAGAATTAAGTGCCACAGAGGTATTTTCAATATCCGCAATTATCATGCCGCGGCGTGTTATCAGTGTTCTCTGCTTTCGCGTAATAATCGCGCGAGTCGTAAATGCTCGGCATTACCGATTAAATCCGTTAAACACGGATACGAACGCTTATCACGGAAAAATCCGTCGAATGCGATTTAATAAAAAGTTGACGTAAAAAAAAAGAGAGAGATAGAAACCAAACTGTTCTTTTAAACATGCGAACATTTTAGAGCCACGGTAATAACGATAACTCAACGAACGAGTCTCGCCGTTATAATCGAAGAAATCGTGAGAATACATTAAGCCCCTTCCACATCGATAATCGTATAATGTAAATGCTAACGATCATCGTTCGCCGTCGATAGATACGATCGGCTAGCGTCGTATTTAAAGAAGGAGGGGGAAGAATGTACCTGTGCTGAATGATGTTGTCGTGCGCGAACGATAATTTGAGCGTAGAGTTAATTTCGATTTGAGAGCCGATAATTACAATCAATCTGCTGCGGCAGTTAATTTTAACGATCGACAGAAGTCATAACGCGAAAGGATGCATCAATCGCGCGAAGGTTTTTATATTCCCCGGAATTCTTGGCGCGGCCTAATCATGGCAATTAATCGAACGACTGATTAGGTTCTAGCACAAAATTACGAGGAATCTCGAAGGGCGATGTAAACTGAACGATCGTGCCGCGAGTTAGAATAAATCTGGGACGAACGATAATTTAAACTCGCGAGTTAGCGTTGATTAAAGCCGATATTAACATAAGAACAGGCTTGTTCCTTCGCGAGAAGTTAAGCCCAAACTCGTTTCGAAAGTTTCCAATATCTTTCATTTTCAACCCTTCAGAACGGCTCATTGAAATAGTCAATTATATATATATATATATATATATATATATATATATATATATATCAATAAAAAGTAATCTATTCAATTAAGGTCTATCTCTTTCCGCTTTTGTAATTCAATGAACTTTTCAAAAAAGAAATGATCAAGTCCTAATAAGCCCTCCATAAATGCCCTTTCTAAAAAAGCAAAATAATTTATATTCTTAATAAATCATAAAAAATTAATAATTAATTTAATCATGAGATAGATGCTCATTTAACAAACTTCATTTAAAATTAATTTATTCAAGAAGAATGAAGAAAAAATTAAGTATCGAGTTTTTCGGATAAGTCTACTAAATTCTGCGATTTCTCGATTGTGGATCCAGGCGAAAAAAATGCCCCTGTATTAAAATTAAAAGCTTCTATACAATCTTCTGGAAGATCCCTGTCGGATTTCCGTGGGTGATGAATAGGCCGCCGTAAATCCCAGAGCATCGAACGTATGATCGAGCGATCAATCGAGTACAAAAGCGGCAAATATGAATGACCTTGTATGACTAGTTGTATAGATTATGAGCCTCATTTTACTGCGCCTCGTACGAGACACGATCGTACATCCCGATATTCCGGGATATACCACTCTCAGTAAACGTCTTGTCATGTTTAGTCTACGCTATCTTCAGCATCAGAGATTTGTGGAGGACTTGGCTCTTTTAAATCTTACACGTTTCCTCAATATTTCAACGCGTTTTAGCAGCTTTAACTCTCTAAGATGTCGTAAAGCAAGAATTTAAATGATTTAACGTTTTCTCCGTAAGATTAAAAGATAAATGGTTATTAACCACAAAACTTTCGAATCTTCTATATTTATTAATGAAAAGTAACAATTCTCTCCTCAATTCCCATAAATTTATTTCCAATTATTTCTATGCACTTATTAGCATAAATGAAGAAAGTCCATAAAAATTACGATGATCTACATCAGTAAACATAGATTTATGATATTCCGGGAAAAAAAAAAAAGAAATCTAGTTTCTTCAGTCAAGACATTGTCTCAAAATGACAAGCGTAATATCGCTAGTTTTTACTGCTACGTGACAAAAGGCAATTAATTTAAAGCGTCGTGCTCCACGCCACCCGGATGGCATAAAATCGGACCGTTAAAGGTTAATAACAATCTGCGAGAAAGGTCGAGATAAGCCTCGTCGGTGAAATCGATGTGCCGTCGGGGGTTTGACGTCGCGAACATTGGCCCGAATTACTTTGCTCTTCAGCATGCTTCTCATTTTTCCGTTCTTCCCCAGCTGCTCGTCCAGCATCACCCCGAAGGGCGCCTTCCGGGAAGAACGAGCGGATCCCGGATTGAAATATGCGACTTGGGGAGAAGAGAGTTCTGTGAAATACGTGCGCGCGTGTATCCGTAGCGTGTACCTGTCTGTGCGGCGACCAAGGCAAACTGAATTCATCAGCTGACAGCGAGCGAATGGCAGCACAAAGGAGCTGCTAATTTGGCGCGGTACCTCGCGAAACCGAGGATGCTGAATCCTTCCCTTCTGCCATTCTTTCAGCACACTGCTGATGATGGTGGTAGTAACGAGGATCAAAAGATTCGAAGGTAAGAGATTATTCTCTCTACGAACACTTCGCCCCGATGAAAAATTGACCGTAGGCCGATGCACAAAAACTAAGTCTTCCACAAAGAAAGCTCTCATCTAGTACGCGCCGATATGCAATTTATACCTTTGATTGCCCATTGAGCTACTTGATGACAGGTTTGTTCGACAGTTCGGTCTCTGAATGTGCAGACTGAATTACAGTAACTGTGTGTGTGTGTGTGTGTGCACTAGCATTAACATATATAGATATTCTTTTTTTTTTTTTTTTTTTTGAAGAACGGTTCTAGAATAAATAACTCGATCCAATTATCTCGTTATGTCATGTACTTGATATAGAATTCACTCCGCACTCGAAAGATAAATTAAATAATATTTTTTTTACCTTTCCATTGATCAAGAGAAAATATCAAGAAAAGAGAATATGAAGAGAAAAAAATTTTTTAAATTTAATTTTAGAATAAGGAAGAGAGACAAATTATTTATACATTTATATGTAATCTAAAATATTAATGTTTAAATATATCAGTACTGTAATATTAAAAATAAAATTGGAGATGACAAACTAAAATAATCTCTGCAAAATAAATGATTCCTTATAATCTGATTTGTAAAATATTAGGCGAAGGATATGTTATATATACATGGGATGTGATGCAATTCGCGAGTTTTTAAAGCGTCGAGATCAAAGCTCTCATTTGAATAAATAAATAAATAAATAAACAAACCGCCGCGCCCGTTCCCGTCCGATTTTTCGTGGCGGAACTTGAATTACGGAATACTCGTCGGGAACATCGGCCGTTTCGCGACACTATATCCGACAGCCTGTGTCTGACATACACAAAGCACTATGAGTATATCCCTCTTTCGCGAACGGAAGACTTAACATTATCCCGAAGAGTAGCTCACCCTTATCTAGGATGATCTGGAATCGCCACGATAGCGAATCCAAGCCTCTGGAACGCGAGAGTTTCTCCACCGCTCCTCGTCTTATCCTCGTCAACCTGGACAGCCGCTAAATTGAATTTTTTTTTCAGACGGAAAGCCACGCTTGATTCGATTGGTTGGATCATAGGGGGACTGTTTGATCATGTGATACCTGAGATCAGGATCACGGTCGGATGTGAATTGAAGCGCTCTTAACGCTTCTTCTTGTATAAGTCTATTAATCTGTGAGTGTTCGCGAATGTAATAATGCAACGTCGCTCTACATAAGTATATATCACATAAATCTCTTTTTCTCTATCCGCATATTTTTATATTCTAAATAATTGAATATTTTATTCAATGTGAATTCAATGTGTGACTTGTAAAAAAAAAAACAATCTTAATTTGCATAAAATGATATATCATTAAAACTCTATTTTATCTTATTTAAAAATATGACGCATTTTTTAAATCAAACAAGATAAAAAATTACATATAACAAATCTCAATTAAATTTCGAAATATTATTTTTAATACTTTTTTGATAAGTAATATAAGCAATATAAGCATTTATTCTATTTAACAAATGAATAAAGTTAAATAAAGCACACACGCATCTCACAATTTATAAGACAGCTCCATATATTTGGCGAAGTTTATATCCAGACAGAAAGTAACGTATCGATAAATATAACAAATATGAAAAATCAAAATGTTGATGTTTACAAATTTCGACTTTAACTAACGCGACGAGAAAATAAAGCAAAATATTGTTCGTCGTAAAAATTTGTTGACAAGGCACGAAATGTGTTCGGATTCGGGATTTATGCAAGATCATAACTCAGATTAAAACTGCTGCACGTAACGTTTAGCGCGTCGCGTACTCGACCACCTGTCGCATAATTTCTGATCTTAAGTCTTGCCGTCACGCTCCCTCTCCTCCTCCTCCCTCCTCCTGGCCCGCGGAACGTATGAATCCTAGACAAACTTACGGATTTTATGGAACACTTTAACAAGCTTCTTCCTTATTCTCGATCATAAATCAAATGAGACTCGAGACTATTATATTTCAATGTCAATTGTATTCCAATATAATTCCATTATATCCTCTACTATCCTATTATTATATATTATTACGTATTTTAAAATGCATACAAGAATTTTATATCTACAAAATTTTAACTTTTACGTGTCGCATATAATTATTATAATTTTATATTATAATTTTCTTCATAGCTGCATTATAAATATATATTAAGATTCTACAAATCTTATATTTTTAATGCTGTTCTATCTTTGTATCGATTGAAGTAGATACATAAATGTAATCATGAATCCGGCCATTTAAATCAAGGATCGACTCATCTTTATAAAAACTACTTGCAGTTATTTTAATCTACTATTTTTTACTGATATTTTACTTCGCAAAATATATTTGGCTCTGACATGATACCTAAATGGTTGAGCCAATGGCGCAGTAACAGCGATCTGATACAACGTATCAGACCTCAAGGATAAGGTAGAGGGTTTAGAATGGACGAACAGGTGCGTTTAGGCAGTCAATTTTGCATCGTCGCGTGCTTTCGCATTCAAATACCCTCGGCAGAGCAATTTAAAACTCGTTTGGGCACTAAGAGGCAACCTCTCGCCAATGCGAAGCGATTTCGTGCAGCATCTGGTCCAGACAAGAATCTAAAAGGAGAGATAGAAAGAAACACTCAAAGTCAAGAGAAAAGCTGGACCGTCAAATAAAAGAAGAATCGCAGGAAAAAAAAAATAAAAAATAAATAAGTACCTTATCTCTTTACGAGATATTTTTTTTTTTCAAAAGAGTAGAAGAGACGATTCACGAATTTAAAGATAACATAAATTAATAGGCACTATCTCAAAAATTTTATATCTATATAATCTATAATTAGTGAAAATTAATAAAAATTACAATTTAGAAGATTCTTATAAACATATACACATAAATCAATTTTTCTCAATTCTTTTTCAGATAAAGATATTATTCGTTAAAAATAATTAAATAAAAATAACTTAAAATTTACTTAAAATAAAAATTAAAAAATAACTCGTGAAAAATTGAAGAAAACAAAAGATTACAAATTTGATAAAAACATAAAACAAAAAAATATATAAAAAATGAACGCTTCGAAACAATAGCCGTGATACATGAAAAATATAATAGAAACGCGATAATTCCAAACATTTAAGCTCAAGATTCTTGATAATCATTGTTATATCAGAGAGTGACATAGAGAAAGAGGAAGAGAGAGTAGAGATAACGGAATTCCAGAATCCTACAGCTATTCAATGATCATGAAGGGTCACGTACATCCGTTGATGCGCGACCGGCTATCGATATAGCCGGCGAATAACTGTCATTGCTAGAACGTTGCGGCCCCGGCAAGGCTATCATTACTGATAATTGCGGCCGACTAACACCTCGTCCTACCTGAGAGAATCGGATCTTATCCTCGCATCTTACGTCTCGCTCTCGTCCTTACATCATACGCCGCAAATAGACATGGCGAGCGATATGACAACAGAATGTCTGTGGGAAAAAAAAAAGAACGAGTGGGCAAGAGCAAGTAAAGTTTCTTCCGGAATAAAAATGCGGAAAAAATCTTAAATTTAAAAAATACTATTATATGCAGAGCTATATTTCGAGGGCAATCGCGAATCGCCGAGTCTAAAATCGGACGGATATGCGAGTAGAGATGATCGAGAGAGGAGGAGTTAATGTAGTACCGTTCTTCTTCGTTAATTCTTTTTTTTGCCACCTTATATCTGTCGATGAGATAATTAAACGAAATCCTGACAATCTAATCAACATACGTCAATAATATTTTCATTCCTTTCATTCCATAGAACGAAAAAGGAGCAAATGAACGGATGAACGATACCAATGTAGTAATCTTATCCTGCGTATTCGTTTCGTTAAACTCTACTTAACGAAGTTTCGCTGACCATCCGAAAAAAAGTAATCATAATTCATTTCTCGCCAGACTCTCGCGCGCGATAAATCGTCTAATCGCGGGTCCAAGATCGGAGTTCTAGAGAGATGCTGTTTACGTTCGGCCCGTTTCAAGCGCCGTGGGGCCCCTGTGAGTCTGCCTTTGTAAGGTGAGAAATTCACACATGAAACATTTTGCTGTTTATAACTTTGAAATCTGATTCCCGCAATGACGCTGAGTGAAAAACGCCACGAATAAATAATTATAAAATTACGAAGTGTGTATTTGAATTCTTTGGAAAAGATTCTCAGTTCTTCAAATTTTTTTCAGATATAGTAAAAAATATCTCGAGTTGAGATAATATCTATTTTTTTTTTTTTTTTTTTTCAGAAATGTCATAAATTATTTCAGTTATTTTTTTCTCTATCATTTATAATTGCATTGTTATTTAGGAAACTTTATGCGTTCTAGTATAACGATGGAGAGCAAAATTGTATATATAATTTCATATAGAATTTTCAATACAACATTGCGTACGTAGAGGAATAAAATCTTGATTATGATATAAAGTAACAATCTTGTACGCATATGCCTATAACGAGTGCTTGTATATTTTACGCGCGTGGTAAAGTATGTCTTTAGCGCCTACGAAAAATTCTGTTATAATAGCAGGTTCTCTATACTATACCATTGAGAAATTAACCGAACAATTAATAAAGCAGTATCGTCGGCGAAATCTCGCGCTATATTCTCCAACCTGTAATTTATCCTCAACTCTTTCCATTGTATCCTCAACTACGCCTTCCACAGCTCCATACGCAGCTCCATACACGACTTAATTAATAAACCCGAAATTACAAACACGTCCGAGCGACTGGACGAGTAAAAAAAGATACGAGAATGCGGTTTCGAGAGCGCAAAGTCGGGCATTTTACAATCGCGAGAGTTTCGTGCATTTCAAATTCATACCTAACGATAGTGATCGGCCAGAACGCGAGGGGAGCTCCGTAGAAAAAGAAATCATAATTTATACGTCGCCGTTGTCGGCACGAACGATAAATCCGCCGGCCAACATTCTCGGCCGGACGCGCGTCTAAGTGCGGACGAAAGTTACCCGGGCCGCCTAGGGTGTCCATTATTCCCAGATAATTACATACTTCTCCCTCAGGAATTTTCGAAATGAGTTTCAGCCCCGCTCTCCATCCCGTCGCGGGATTGGTCCAGACGATCGTCTGCCCACGGCATTGGCGCCGATAAGTTTTTCTATGCCCGGTAAAGTACCACGTCGTAAAAGGAAACGGCATTTCTCTCCCTTTCTTTCAAAAAGCATATATTCGATGAAAAAATTCAGGCCATTGTCTAAAAGAAAATAATAGGCCGAGCCCCGAAGATGAAATTCTCATATTATCTACTAGAATGTCTAAAAGCAGCATTGAATCGGCTATATTTTTGAAATCATATAAATGTGTTAAAAAAAAAAAGAAAAAAAAAATGATGTACAAAAATACCGTTTGCAATTTTAACAAAGCTTAACAAAATTTTATAGATCCTTTCCCTGCTATCCTAAAAGGAATTAATTAGCGCGCGAATAGAGAGATCGCCGTGAGGTAGTAACAGGGAATGCTTTTAGCGTACCTTTTATGAGGCACTAATATATTTCGGCCGCTCCCTATTTTGCATTTTACGCAGATTCTTTAGTATTCCCGTAGTTGTCAACCTACAAGTAATTTTCGCTTATCGCACCGTCTGACTACTAATTTCCCCATCGGGCAACTAATCTCGGGCAAAATGTATATAATGTAATAATAAACATCTCCATCAGCCTACTTAACGTTATCTCCTTTCTGTACTCACGTCTAATTGCAACTGCAACTACGAATCATGCAACGCTGAACAGGTCGCGATCTCAAACTCGATTTCAGCAGAACCGCGTCGCGATCGCATGACGCGATCCGTTCCAGATTATGTTCCATTGAACCGTAAAAGCCAAGCTTCCGTGTTCCGGCTAACCGTTAAGCATAGCGGTAATGTACGATGGACAGATGGGTGGAGACGAAGAGATCTTAGAAATAGCAAGAAACGAGTGACCCATTTCACGAAGCTTGACAGGTTGACAACTATTCGATCTGTCGATCTCGCGATTAAAAAAAAAAAAATGATATATTTAATATAATAGCGCATCTTCCCTATATGTGTCTGTGCCGATTAAGCATGATTATCTGATATAGCTCAAAGCTTAGAACTTTTGTATAAAATAAAATCCATATTGAAAATTAAATTTTGAAAAATGTAATCTTATATAGCCTTTGAACTACTAAGATTTAATCTCGTAAAAACTCTTCATTTTTGATCATATATAATTTAGGACTAACAAGTCTCAATGTTTTTTGAAAAAAATCTAGTCTCTTTTCCAAAAAAGAAGGATCAATAAAAGCGTTTTTCAGCTGCCACAGGATTTTGAAAAAATAAATTTCTTTGTATTGTATAATCATTTAGAATGTCAAAAATAACCATTAGGGTGAGAAAGAATCCATAAAACCAAAATTAATTATTAGTCTGGATATACTACTATGGTCTAAGCCCTCTTCATAATTAATAAATAAATTAATAAAATATTTTCATTCATTATTTCTCACCTAATAATTATTTTTAACATTCCTAATCCTACAACACAAAGAAAAATATTTTTTTAAAAATCCTGGAGACCAAAAAATGACCTTACTGATTCTTTTCCCTTGTCAAAGAATTCGTAGAAAAATGAAAAATAGCTTAGCAAACCTCTTTCTTAGAATATCTTCAGGATATTATATGGATAAAAGGGAATGCGAGAAACTCGAGATATCCCTCGACGAGATTGTGACGTGTAGCATTCCGAATGTAGCACTACCGAATTCAAAGCGTGAAGTATAGTTCGATCGAGTTTAGAGATCTATAGGGCGGTCGGAGTAAAACAGGTTACAACAATCGAGCGACAGAGACGTTCACATTTTGGAAGCTAACAATAAGTATCTACGGATACGTTTGTATATATTAATATTTTTTTTTTGTAACTCATTTTTTTAAGTTTCTGTATAAAGTATTTGACAGTTGCAGAGCATTCTACAGCATAAAAAAATATGTGACATTACATGAATAATATGAGTAAAATTATATAATAAATAATAGAAAAGTTATACATTTTTATTATTTATTATATAATTGTACTATTATTGTTCATGTAATTTTGCAATATTTCTTACAGTGCGATAAGATGGTCTCTATATATTCAGATAATATCATTCGCAACGAGATCTGTGAAAATCAAGAAAGGAATTCCGCATGACGGGCGCGCCATTATCAACCGTTAGAACTTTTATAATCTCGATCGTGTGCAACACGATGATGATTCTGAACGCGCCACGCCTCAGGATCTGCCGATGCGGAAAGAGCGATAGAGAAAGAGAGAACAAGGTCAGTTTCTCGGCGGCATCGGCGACCACGTGCTCGATCCTCAGATTCTGACGCATTTTCATGGATTCGGTTTGCTCGCGCGATGAAGATAGCTATAAAGGACGAGCATCCGTAGCATCGCCGCCGTGCCTTAAAAGGGTAAGCGGAATGGCGATCCGGGAAATAGATTGCGGGAGCGTACCGTGCCAGGTGCCAGGTGTAAACACACTAAGACACGATCGTTAGAGTTCCCCGATACCGTCAAGCGGCAGATCAAGAGCATGCCTTCTCTCTTTCTTGGTCACTCTTTCGGCGCGGATTGAAACCTGGTCTGGAAAATCGAAAGCTGCGAAGACAGAATGCCTTTTCTTATGACTTGAGCTACGTCAACAGCGGTGTTCAATTTATACATTTATTTTGATTTATTTTATCAATTTATATTTTCCACGATGCTTCAATTCATGGCACTCTCAATGTGACGAGAGTAAGTTAAAATGTGTATAATATATTCTCAAATTGCAGAAGAGAGTTGACAATTGTACGAATTACTATTGACTCCCGACTAAGTATCAGATGTGAGATTACGATTACGCGGAGGGCAAAATTAAATGCGATGCGATTTATTAATTGAATAGATCGATTATCAAAGTCAATCGTTCCTTCGTTCGATCAGTGTCTTGCACTGCGATGTGAACGAGCCTTAAGCCTTTTTCAAGCGAGTGTCTTTCTCTGCGAGAATTATCCAGCTAAACCCTAAACATTCCTCTGAGCTAATTAAGCAAATATTATCTCACGAATATAGTATCTAGTTGTCTGCTTGCCGACTTTTAGCACGCGGCGAGATAGAAAAGAAATAGCGCGCTATGATAGCAATTCGCTAGCAATGTAGCATGATTTTTGAACGTTCGACAATTTCTCCGTAAAATTTTAAACGAGCAAATCTATAATAATCGTTGTTCATTACATTCCAAGTAGATTCCACGAAATTATAGTAAAACTGACAGTAATATTCTTCGGAAAGAAAACGTCAGAGATCGTAATAAAATTTAGATTTACTGCTCGCAGTGTGTATTATGTCATTTACAGAGCAAAACTCCTTTCGAAGTAGCTTATTATTCTTTCGTGTAACATTTTATTGCCGACCCTACCTCCTCCTTTTTTCTCCGTGATTGATTTACGTCGCTGACATGCGAAGAAACGTCATTAGGATCCTACGAGAAGCGCCTCGTCCTTTTTCACCTTTGTTTTTTCTTCCTTGCGTGGCTGCCATTGCTAAACGCTGCGCTTGTTGCTGGTATACGGATATATATATACACACACTGTTTTTGGAGCAGATGTCAGTGAGCTACCAATGTCATTAATTTAAAGGGATTAATACGGCGTATTATGTGCCCGCGTAGTTTCCAGCTGATTTTGATTAATACCGTCATTAATAAAGAATACAACGTCTTAAGTATCCATCGTTACAGATTAAACTCAGAATATCTCGCATCAACCACTGTGTGTACCCATTACATAAAGTTGATATGGAATAATCAATGACAGTAGCGCATGAAAATCTCAGGATTTAAAATTATTGGCCGCACTATCACTTTGACACGTCTTAATTACGTCGCGTAATTAATTTATTATAGAACATTTTAAAAGCGTGAAAAAAATCACTCTCTCTTTCTCCCTGCAATTTTAATTTTAATTTCTAATAATAAATCTATATAAACAGCATGTTTCGTCTGGAGAATAAAATGTTGGAGGTAGATTTGTGTAAAAATTATATAATAAAATTACACAGACGCGAAAATGACTGTTATCAAAAAGCGCAATAATGCAAAATTTCATACACCAGACAGCACCTGGGATTCTTGCAAAGGCAATTTCGCGCGCTAAAAATTTATACGTGTCACACAGTAAACGACGAGAGTATACGAGAAATATATTTCAACCATAGAAATCCCGCATTCATCTTTGACGGTATCATTAATCGCAGACGCAGTCTCACCACATTGTGGAGATGCGAATCATCGTGCATTTGCATTAACCCTGAAACACTGTGTGATTTTTATTTTATTTTATTAGCAAGAAGGTAAGTTAAATACTTTTCTACGTATATTCAAGATAATTGATACCACATCTCTAATAAAAATATAGCGAAATATTTAAGAATATATTTCTGACCAAAAGTTGCTCCAATATTTATATCAGCTGTAAATATACCAGTGACAAAATGTGCTGGCAAAATTAATAAAATTTAAATAAATAAAATATCTCTATTTAATAGCATTCCGAAAGAAATTTATAAGCATGACGAGTAAGAAATGCTTTATCGAAACTCATTTCGGAAATTTCATGATATTTTCAACTGATTGCAAATATAGTTAAAAGAATAATGTCCTGTTCGTCGGAAAGGAGATTTTTCCTGCGTGAAAAACTTCGAGATCGCGTGACGGTCATAATCTACGATGGAGCGGGACATTATCGTATATACATGTATATATTCTAAACGCGCCACATGCACGCATATATTCTCGCGAGACCTAAACGGTGACTTCCTCGTGAGATAAAACGTCGCGGTACGGGACCCCTTTCGTTTCGCTCTTCCCTCCCTCCCCTTTCCTTAATGTACATTGCTCCCATCGACTTCCTCGTCCCCTGTATCGTTATCGCGAAGCCACAGTTGACATGGGACGAGCATTACGTAAGACATACATGAGCTGTGGATTGAACGCGCGCGCATACGTAGCCATCGATACATATACGTGTGTATGCATCCGAATGTGCATCCACAGCGACGCCCCGATGTGTGCATTCAAGCCTGCGAGCATGCAAATCCGTACACGCGTATCGGTATTAATATCGAATGTAGGCAGCAACGGCAGCAGCAACATCGTGCAAAAGGAATACGGGGACGAAAACGATAATCAGACTATGCATAGTGTTTGTGTATATGTGTGTGTGTGTATATATATATATATATATATATGTATGTATGTATGTATGCATGCTTGACATAGCGCGAGATGAACAAACGAATTTGACCGATGATGTCGGATCGTGATTGCCGGGGAGCCTCTTTTTCTCTCTCTCTCTCTCTCTGTCTCTCTTTCTCTCTCTTGCTATGGTGATGTAGTCGCAGCGAGACGGATCTCCCGCACCGTAATTTGTTTCGTTAAAACGTCGTGTATACGTGATCGCTCTTGGTACACTTCATAAGGGTTTCGATTTCCCTTGCGGATCCTTTCGATTAATGGGAATTAATGAAACTGCATTCCGGTGAAATGAGACAAGGGAAGAGTTTGTTCCGGTAGCGATTTTATAAATTAATAAGAGTAAAGATCTCTTTCCACATAATATAAAGACTTCATGTACAAATTGTACATTCTCAATCACAAAAGTCAATGATTTTAATAATAAAATAATAAGATTTTGATATGTTAAAAATAATGCGGCTGTAATTTCTTATAATTTAATAAAATTACTCTATGTGGTGTTATTCTATGATTATCTTAATTAGAAAATTCAAAAAGAAGAAACTGTAAAATTTCATGCTATTCCAAACAAGTACCTAAATAGCTTCAATTACCGTGAAATTTATCATTAAATAGAAAGTTTTAGATTAAAGTTTGATTTTTCTAATGTAATGATCGCATGGAATCTAATAGTAATAATATAAAAATCATTCGACCATAATTATGTGCGATGCAAATGTTCTTCTTCCTACAGTATATAGAACCTCATTATTGTCTTCTATTATAGTGCATCTTTTTAATGAAATATGTCGTCAATTATAACATAGACAACAAGAGAGGCTCTTCTAGATGATAATTAAAATCGCGTAAAAATCGCGAAGATGTGGGTGGAGGAACAAAGGATTTCTTAATTGACGAGAGTTTGCCCGCTAATAACGATGCTATTATTACGATATCATGATCCATTAACATTTATCGGTAAAGCAGCTGTTGTCTCGCCCGTTCGATGACTATCGTTTAATTGGGGTCAGCCGATTAACTTGCGTTTAACTTGGAATATACATAGCCGGCGAAAAGAGGGTCACCCGCTTCATCATCGCCTCGATCATCGTCGATCATCGTCATCGCGATCATTAGTAGGTCGGCAATACGCCGCGCCTCGCGCAATGCTTAGAATATAATTGAATAAAGTTATTTGGAAAACAACAGCTAATCAAGTAGAGTCCATTTTTTTCCGATGAATACTTTAATAGAAAATATTCAGTAACAATGGGCAATTTCGCAGTTAATTAATAACAGTTTGTTAACAATCAGAATTTTTTCAGCTGTTGAAATCTCAATTTCCAATGTAATATGATAAGATCTTCATGTAAGACAATTATAATTAAAATAAATTTTTTTTTTTAATTTTTCTCAATACTAATGATGCTTCTACTCATCATCACATAAGTATCTCTATATTTTATATGTCAATCTTATAATGATGTTAACATATAAATTAAAATAACTACGCATATACACGCTATACGATATGTTAATTGATTCGAAATCATGGGGGCAGAAGCGCGCGGGATGTCATTACGACAGATAAGCACGTAGCAATGACGGTGGATAGCGATGCGGCATGATCGTTACATCGGACGCTGCGAAGCGTATTCGAGAGCGATGATTGAAGAAACTGCGAGCGTTTACAAATTCAAATTATCATGATGAATGACGGCGGCGCGATGGCGGGACGAACGAAGAACGAACGTAATGACAAGCACGCTGTTCGATAGTAATTTTCTGTGACGTTTCGCGGGTGGAATCCTCGTGCGACCGTAATAATCGATAATTGATCGAAGAGATTGGAGTTCTGTACCTCGGGCGAAACGTTTCCGAGTCCCCCCATCAACGATCCTGCTTTCGTCTCTCTTCTCGTCTCATCAAACGTCAATTATGTAAATGCAACGGGAGGGACTAGAACTCGCATCGAATAGATCGGCGAGATTAGAACGGTGTTTGCGCGAATCGCGGAATAAATCATTTCAATTATATCCAGCGGTCGTACAATCGACCTTCAAGGACGAGGCCGATCAGAAAATTGGATCTTTCGATTCTGCGATCCTGCGATACACCATTAATAATCCTCTTCTGCCCTCTCTCCCTTCCTCCCGCCGATCGTACCTCGCGAAAATCCACATCACTTTCGTATCGGTTCTAGAGAAGGCGAATCCGGCGGGCTGGACTCGCGAATGATTCGAGATTTTGATGGCCGATTACAAGCAAGAGAGTGGCTGATTTACGCTGGTGTAATTAAACGAATTAGCCACACGGCCAAGCTGGCGAAATAAGAGCGGCCGCGAGAGAAGCACGTCGGGAATGTTACCGGGGTGATTTCGCGGGATAAACAGCTCGTCTCAAAAGTCACGCACATTGCGCCCACGTGCCGAGAGATACAATCTGTTTTTCATTTTCTCGATTGCGTTAAAGTTTGATCTCGAGTGCAACGCTCTAGAAATTTATCCAGAAGGAATGTTTCAATTGCCGTAAGAATGCGTGAAATAAACGGGAGACAACAATCCACCTATTGGGATAACTCCGGACCTTGATACGACTCCTTCATTTACGTGATTCGCCGCCGACCGTGGGTCTTATCCCGAAAGCAATTACGCCGGGATTACCCTACCAAAGGCTATCTCCGGATTCAATTCAACGCGCGGCGAGCAGGACGGAGGCGTATAATATCTCGGTTTTACTCGCGCGAGCCTTCGTTCGTCTACGTAGACCGAAGACAGGTAAGAGTAGGCTTTGTTTCGAAAGCAATCGGTCTTCCGCCTGGTCTCCCACGACCGCGCTGCCGACGCGATTCATGACAGAACAAATTACAGATCGGCAGAAAAAGACGATCGGCGGTTCATTCGCGGCTGTCCCGAGACGCGCGCGCGATACACAGTTGTGAGTCGCAAATTAATGGCGGCCATAATTTCGGCCGATCATGATGTATCGATGCTAAATGCAACGGCGGAGTCGCCGCGCCGCCGATTATTCACGGAATGTTAGCCCGATCTCTTAATCGCCGCAAGGACGCCGAGGGTTGCTTTAAAAAGCATCGTCTAAATCTGATAGAGATACAACGTATTGCACGAAATAATAGTATGATCTAATTAAGAGACATGATTTCGATATTCAACTGTCTTCTAATGCGCGTAATGAAAAATAAATTAATTTCACGCAGACTTACGGACTAATTACGGACTAATTAAATTAATTAAAATAATAAGTATCAAGAATTGATCTAAATCGTTCACTGTGTCACCTGCTTGTAATATATACAGTATTATTTATGAAATATAATAAAAAAAATTTTAGTTCTATCTTCATTATTCGAGCAACGAGCTCGAATGATCAATCAAAGTAGCAAGAGATAGCTCAGATGTTTATTGAGCATTCCGATTATTTATCCCGAATTTTTGAACATCTAAATTTATGGCCTCTTTCCATGAATGCAAATACATCCTTTGCGGAGATCGTAGTTCTCTCCTGAGAGAGAAGAATTTGAACAGGCGCGCATTTAAAGAAGAAAGAAGCACGGAGAATCGCAAGATTATGACTGGAGCCGGACGGAAATACAGCCGCTTTCGACTGACTTATTTCGACCCGTTAGCCTAATTTCTCATTCCCGCGCCAAGGACGACCAGAACGACTTCTGTTCTGTCCTGTGGTCACACCGCACCGGGGGTAGAGACCACGTCGCGTCCACTGTGTCCACCGCACGCGTATATACCGGTTATTATCTTTTCGCATTTTTCGGTCGAGATTATTCTCGAAACGAATGACCCTCTTAAGCCTCCAGACCGGATCATTAATTTGAGTTCGAGAATGGCCGGGCGGGGAGTAATGTCGCGCAGAGGTGCGCCTACAAAAGACCTTAGCGCGGCCCCGCGTGTGCCATCTCCGCAATCGCGCTCCTCTCTCGCGAGAGTGATTTAAATAAAGGGTAAAGGACACTTCAAGGCTGACGGCAATTCTGTTCAATTTATGCGCGCAGACCCGATATATAATCCCTTTCGCTTTTTTTTTTCCATTTTACTCGCCGAGCCGTCGAATATATAAGAACGAGATAAACTTACGCATTAATCAAAAGTGGAAACTGCATCTCGAGATGCTGCACCGGCCGATTCAAACGCCAAGTCAGTTGAAACAAAATGGGTATAGGTATCGCGTTCACTTTTAAGCCGCAAATTGCTCATCACGCGAAAAAAGATTAACAAAATATAATATATTTTGCGATCGATAAAATAATCAAAATTTTACTTAAAAAAATCGCATTTTCTATAAAGTATTCGCGAACGAGAGATTATTCGTCAATCGAAACATACTTTTCAGATGCTTCGCGCGCATCGTCATCATTTCCGAGGGATAGTAATAAATTCTATTCTGACCGTTCGTTCGTACGTAAATCAATTCTGACGGCTCGAAAGAATTTCCGCGTCGTATGCATCGCATCGACACCAGGAAGCGGAAACTCGAGATGTAACGGTATCGATGGTAAAGAAAGGTCATTTACAGCAACGTTATGTGTATTCGCGCGACGCTGCTACGCCTGACGTTACCAAAGCCAATGCCGGTGGATAGATAGATAGGTAGATCGATGCCAACTAATGCATGCTCGGCAGGTCATCGAATGAAGTACAATTGGCTTCATCTCCCGGCACACCGCCTGTTTGTGCGCGTTACCTCCGAGAAAAAAAAATCGTTTCTCGCATCTCACCCGTCTGGGATAATGTTCGTACTTCTCTGATAGCGAACGATATATCGTCCCACGAATCATTCGAATCACGCGACCCGTCCGTCATATTTTCGTATCATTTCAAGCTTTATTATCCATGATATTGGGTGATTATTGCTCGATTTTATTTCTCCTTTTTTCCAGGAAATGTATTCTTATCAATATGATCTTTTGTAGAAAAGAATTAATTTGTATAAAATGTGACGCAAATTAATTATTCAACATTTCACGAAAAATATTGTATTTAATTATTAAAGTTTATTAATGT
>JBCAUJ010000038.1:12589114-12602286 GCA_038406275.1 Cataglyphis albicans
AACTCGCTGTCGCTCTCTTCCTTCATCTTTCCTTCGAACTCTCCTTACGAGAGAAAAGATGACGAAGGAACAGGGCGCAGAGAGGAATCTGGCGCGGCTGCCCATTGACAAGGCCAAAGGCATACGAGAAGGAAAACGAGAAACGAGTATGTGCACAAATACGTCTATCCCCGCCTCTATCATGGCCCTGGCTGGCGTCGACAGCTTCCTAGTGCCGACTTGCGCAACTTGCATCTATAACACCTCGCGATCGGGCCGTTAGCTTCCTGCAAAACTGTCATAGGCGAGAAATGTCAATAGTGTCATCACGATTAGTGCGATACGAATTATGGAAACGTGGAAACTTTATCGAGAAATATTTCTATATCTGTAGATTGAATAAATCGATTCGAAATCGTATAAAATTCGAGTGAATATTGCAGTACCGCGTGTAAATTTTGAAAAAATATATTTTCAATGCAGATTATTAAGTGCAAGCTTTATACAATTTTCTATTATTTTTATTGCAAAATTAATTTGCATTTCGAATTTTGTATAATGATTATAAAAAGATTTGTAAAAAATGTGAAATGTTGTGCAAAAATAATAGTATATATTGAAATTTAAGCTTCAGATTCTTCAATAATTCACATAAATTTTCCTTACATAAATATATTAGCTTTTAAAATTTTTAATTTCTTATTGCTGAATAATGTTTTCTTGATAAAAATACAAAAACTAATTTATTCCGACAAGTTACAATCGACATCCATACGGTATATAACGTGCTACGATATTATACGACATGGTCCAACACGATAGCACAATTTACACCGCGTGAAATGCCATTATTTTATTCAGTCTATGTACAAAAAGAATATAAAGAACGTTTTTCGCAGATGTCTGGATACGGATTAGATATCGAGATGATGTATCACGCCGAAGCGATTTAGTCTTCACGGTTGCGCCTCGGTCTTTTTACAGCATTTTATCCTCCGTACGTATGATATATATTTGCGATTCGCAATTAATACGGATGTCTGGGAGTAGAGAGGAAATCCCGGATTTATCGCGTCGCTGGGAACAAGTACGGCGATCGTCTCGGGGTTATCGTAATTAGATTAATATCTTTGGATTTACGGCCACACCTCGCTTCACGCGCTGCGAATCCCCCCGATTTGTTGCCGACGCTTCTATATTACTTTTCAAAAAAAATTCTCTTTCTCTCTCTCTCTCTCTCTCTCTCAATCTCTGTATATGCGTATGCATGTTTGTCTCTCTTTCTAAGTCTCTGGCGTGACTATGTGAGAAACTGTACGCTTACCATAATATAGAGCAGTGCGTATTAAAACGGAAATGTATGTTGAAAATTTTTTAGCTTGAAAAAAGAGAAAAACGTTCAAGCGTACTGTTAATTGAATAAAATTCTCTCGATTTCCTCGTATCGCGGGGCGATAAAAACCATTTATGCAGATGCCGCGATTGCTCTCACACGAGCAGCGGTCAATGATATTTCGAAAGTATTGCAAACTATGTCGTAAGATATGTATAAAGTTAAAGCAAATAGATACATACATATATATCCAAAAAAGAGTGTTACGCAATAAAAAAAGACATTACCGATATAAAAGCTGCAAGCGCGCTCTTTTTATTATCGAATGCCATCGTTTCTCGAAATAAAAGAAAGTTTCAAGATAATTATCTTTTTGAGGGAGGCATTCTCTAAAGTTTTTCTCGATGCAACGAGATAAAGAAAAAGAAAAAAAAAAAAAAAAAAAAAAAAAAAAATCATGATCATAATCAACAGTTTGTCTCCGTCTCATCGCGCTCGCGATTTTACGCGATCGATAAATTATGCCGAAAAATTATTGCATGGGCCTGCAATTGAGAATATTGCGAGGAAGAACGTGCTAAAGATCCGCATCGCGCTTAATGATGCTTGTTTATTTTTTTCTGACCAATCTTGCGAGTTTATCCTGCTGATCAGCTCCGCGATGCTGTTGTCCCACGTTTGGAGCGGAAAGAGAAAGAAAGCCCGGATAGCGGTCAGGTGTACCGTTTTGCGAGGATCGACAACGACTCGGTTGTATACGCGACTCGATTTACTCGTCGTTGTAACGAGTTTGCAACGAGGTTACCATCCCACCTATCGTATTCGTCTCTTTACGACTAATACTTTAGGCGAAAAATCATGCCGAGTGAAACGACGCCGTATTTTCTTCATGATCTTTCTCGAGCGAGAGACAAAAATTACGATCAAATGTAAACGTGAAAGCGCAAGATCCGTGCCGGAAAATTTCTCGGATCAATAACGAAAAAAAAAATGATGATTATTAATTTGAATTAGAATAATAAATAAATATGTCATTTAACTGTAATCGATACGACAAGACATATTATCAAAAGGAACCAGAGCAGAGCGTGATAGAGAATCTCTTCGATAAGAACGTATCGCGTCTCGATAAGGACTTGCTATTGTTAAAATAAAAGGAGCATTAAACTAAGTACATTTAGCTTCGTTAAGATGCGTTCTTAGGAACAAGTACCGAACTAGACCACAATCCATGACGCTGAAAAATGCCTTATCTCGACGCGCATGCCAAAGAGACGAGGGATCCTTATCGGGGTAGGATGTCCCACGAGAGGACACCGGAGTAAGTAGCAAAGTATGTAAGCCGTGTTGAACTATCGTGTTCGATGACGTATGTATCGTCGACAACGATAGGTCGATAGACACGATGCCGGTTATCTCGTCCGTTAAGAGAAAGCCTTCCGCGAAATCGCCGATGAAAAATGTCACCGTTCTCGTGTATTTTTGTGCTAATAAAATCAGAGAAAGAGAATCATTCCCTTCGAGAAAGTAAGACCGTTTCTCTCTAATTATTTTAATGAAAGATATCGTCCGAGATGTCAATGTTCTACATCTTAAAATTATATATATATATATATATATTAAATATTAAATATTACGTATTCTTAATAAAATATTGTGGTGCCGAAAAAATATCAATGTCTGCATAAAAACCAGAAAAATTATGCTATAAAATTTGCAATTTATAATTAAACTTTTCAGAACAATTATAACTTATTATTGATACAAATAATACAATCATGTTTTCCGATAAAAATTTGCATATCACATCTTTATCAAAAAAAAAAAAAAAAATTAATAACATGATATGTCATTAATGGTCGACAGCTGTACTTTGTATCAGCGAATATTCCGTTGTTCGGAAGAACAGCATCTAACATATATTCCGTTGCCGAGAATCACCTAGAAAGTGATACGCAAGTATCCGATTTCATGCGACTTACAATTTCAATCTGCTCGATCAGCTGATTTACGTCTCGAATGGCGAGAGACGAAAGAGGAATTTGATCGTTACGTCGAATCTCGCTCGCGCTTACTAAAGGATTCTCTCGAAGATCTAGAAGATGTAAGAAAATACCATGACGATGAAACAACGAGGAGCCGCGATTACGCAATGAATTACTGCACGACGGAAGATCCGCGATACGACATGACCTTTCGCTGCGAAAATTCATGTCGACTTTGCTGCGTTCATTCGCGATATCGAGATTCTCGAAACGGAATAATATTCGAGATAACAGTTTTATTTCTAACTAATGTGATTTCTAAAATTTCAAATAAATCATATTTTAGGAAAGTATTTAAAATTATTTACTTATATTGCAATATAAATATAAAACAAAATTAAAAAATCTAAACATGTAACGAATGTAGTGTAAAATTTCAAAATTAACACTTTGACATTCTGTTTGAATTTCGAAATTAGTGCGTAAATAATACGGCGATATCTTTTTACCTTAGCATCGCGACTATTCGATAACGAGCAGCGTACTCGAGGCTGCTAATGCCTACGGAACACTCATGTTATATTCGTGTCATAACGGGATTCGCCACATATACGCTTTCATTGTAAATAAATTAAAATCCTGCTCGTCTCTGTCTTTGTACCAAGTATCTTCGCGAAATATTCATTTAAACGAAGAATATTTTCTCTTCTCCCGAGCTCTGACTACACACACTGCAAAATATATAACCATGACAGCTTCGTCACACATTCCCGTCTCTTGGCGTATCTTCGCTTTGCAGCGAACCATCTAAGAACAGCGTGCAATATTTATTCCTTATTTGTGCGGTTTTTATGAAGCGAAGCTCTCTGCGCTTTGGAGCGGAATAGCAATTCCGCTGGGATCTACATTACTTTACCTTACCTCGCTGTAACAAGGCTCGAATCTTTACGATCTTTACGTTTTATCACCGTCGTTCATGTTTCTTAAGAGTCTGTATCACTCAATTCTTGCAAGTTTCTACTTCAAGATCGGTATTTTAAAAATATCTTATGCAACAATCAAATTATCAAATATATATATATATATATATATAAAATTCACATTTTAGCGTATATAATATCAAAAATATCTTTAAAACACTCTTACATTTCACCATTAAATCTCATAACTTACATCATAATCTGACAAATAATCGCGCAGTCATCAAGAGGCAGTCCCTAATAAATAAAAAATACAAAAAAAAAGCGATGGCATATATATGGGTACGTAGGTCGAACAAATGTGGCGTCTGTCAGCTTCCGAGCGAGCAGAGCTAAAGGTTAAACACGGACATACATCACGTTTCGCGCGAGACATACGGACGAACGCGCGGCATCCTACTCGGAAGCTATTCTGGTTTATGGGAAGTTAAAGTTAATATCGCGCAAGAGCGTATCCCATATCTTCTGGCGTACCATCGCGGCTTGCGTGTTCAACAGCGGCGGCTCCTCCCCGCGAATGAATTCCCGTGGAATTCGCGCGCGCGAATTCCACGATGCAGCGACTCTTATCCCGGGGAGAAAAGGACAGCCTGGAATTCTCGGCGCGCTAAATAAGGTCGCGCTTGCTACACCGCGATCGGTGGCACCCCGCGGTGCGGAGGGATTCGAATCGGGAAGACGAATCGTCTCGGGAAAATCATCGTGAAAATTTCGCAGAAAATATCGATTCTCTCATCGGCAAAAAGTATCAGTGATTCGTCCATGAGCAGATTCGAGACGATCGTTTTGCTAAATCAAGTTCTGCAAGATTGAACAATTATAGAAAATGAGAATTTAATTGTTTTAGTTTGTGCTTGATGATGTTTCCTTCACATTGTAAACAGTTTAATAAACATCGGAAACGATTTCGCAAATATAAAGTCACAAATTGAAAAAAGAGTGATACTCCATTGTACATTATTTTGCTTTGTTTTTTCAACGATGTATAATGAGAAGCGTACGAAAAGTCACGTGTGACTGCGTGACACAGAAATCTGTAATTAAGGCCATGCGATAAAATTCGACGGCGCGCGAGAGCTAAAGGAGAATGTGATAAAGGCCACGGGGAAATAAAAGGAAGAAGAGAAAATCACGAATGACGAGTTTTGTTATTACTCTTTAGTTAAAAATTAATTAATATCAAAAAATAAGTCTCTTGTATTATTAATTTTGCACATATATCCATTCCTTTACTACATTAGTAAAAATTAATTAGCCAACACTAAAGACAATAGAATAAAAATTATTTTTGTAAAATAACAATTTCTCTGAAACAAAATATTGATACACTACATACCGTAGAATGAAAATAATTATGATAAAATGCCAAAAGAAAACTGCGGAGATAGAGAAAATAATACTATCTTACAAGAAATTCCAGAGATAAAGAGAGAAAAGAAAAAAAAAGATGAGTGGCTCTCTCGGAGAAGAAAGAAAAGCTAGTTAAAAAAAAGAGAAGGAAAGAGTAGCTCTTATCGCAGAAAGAAAGGATGAGCAACTACGTTGACACGTAACCTCATTTAAATGCGGTTACACGCCGCGAAATAACAGTCCTTTAAGCTCATGGCGGACCGATTAATTGTTCGGATCCCGGGGACTCGTCGGGTCCGGTTCGCCTGCGTGCGGAATGTAAATCCAACGCTGCCTCAGGTGGGAATTACGATTGCGTTACACTTGCCGTAGCGGAAAACCAGACGGGCAACTTTTTAAACAAATTATCCCAGGGCCGCGTAAAATCTGACACAAGCGAGGTCTTGTCGCATCGAGACACAAATAATCCCACCAGGCACAAGATTTTTAAATCACCCTTTTTCGACGATTCTGCCTCATGTACTTTATTAAAAAGGCTATATTTTTTAATTAAAGCGCGCATAATAATTAATTTATATATGCATTAATTTATATATGTATAACGAATTTTTAGAGAAATGTGTATCTGTGAAAAAAAAAAAAATACTCGTGTGTAAATTCGACACCACAAATGCAAAAATGTCATGTGTGCCTGTAATTTTTGTAAAATTTTTTGTAAGACATTTATGAAAATTATGGATGAAAGTCAATTCAGGACACTTATATGAAAAATATATAAAAATCGTTTGTAGCGCGTATCAATTATCGAAATGGGACAATAAACGACGAGTTTGTTTGCCAAACTCGTCGCATAAATCAACAAATTCTAAGAAATGAGTAGAAGCGGCAAGAAAATTGTAATAAAAATCGCATTATCTTTATAATACATGTTACACTTTTAAATTTTTGTTCAAAAATTTTGGGATTGTTAGCAACATTATATGTATTGCATTATATAATTTCTCATTTTATTTCATTTCTCGCCAAGTTTCTGGATCTCTTTGTCTAGTTTTTCGCTCTATCTCGTTATATTTTATTTTGCACAAATAATTTCGCAATGCCGAATAATCATGAATAATTATGACTGCGATAAGCGCAATAATCGTCGATAATTTCAATGACAAAATTAATAATTAGCGTTTCTCTCACCGATCTTGCGAGAGCTATTACATTAACCGATAATCATCCTCGCTTCAACAATTTTACGGCAATGGAATACGACGAAACGCCGCAAAGTCATATAGCTCCGCTAACTTCGTAATTACTGCATTAAGCAGTTAACATTTCGCAATTTGCGATACCATAGTCGTTAACCTGCAATCATTAATTGACGTATTTTCCACATACATACCAATTATTCGCGAACGGTGGAAACGTGGGTCTTCTTTGGTACACGCGTAATTGGGATTAATTAACCGGAAAGCGCGAATTAAATTAACGGTTCGCCGTCCAATAGAATCGCGTTATTGCATAACGAGCCGCGAAGGAAGAATCTCGAGAGAAGAGATTCTTCTTCCTCGCAGAACGAGCTTTACGGTGAAGGATGCGGGAGGAGATCGAAGGTTATATACTCATTGCGCGGCTGTTCGCGAGAGCACGCGGTGAATGGCGACAGTAATATAATGCTCGTTTTGTTCCTTTGACTCCTCACGAGCAACGGTGTATACGACTTCTACTTCTTATACCTGTGCGAGGATTCCTTCTCGCTCGATGATGCAGTGTTTCTCCGATTGTGTTTTTTGTTTGTCAAAATCGCGTTATATTAGCGATTCTCTTTTTCGAGGGTGTATCGTACGTCAAAACAATGACGAAAGCACAAAAATTGTGTAGATTGTTTTAAGTATCTACGCAAAATCTGAGCCTAATTCCCTTCACGCGGTTTGGAAATTATTTCTGTTTAAATACATCCTTAATTCATTCCGAATCGGTATCCTGTATCGTTAGACATAACGATATCGATTAATAAAATTATCGACTCTTTTGATGCATCTTTACAAGAAACTTTATCTCTAAAGCACCTTTCTTGAGCCGTACATCTTCCAGCGCAATAACAATATTTACGTTTCATCGACCTATTTACGAAGTAATAACGGACGTCATCTGGGAATCTGAGATTTTTCTCAGTTACGTCACGTCACTAACGCGCGCAAATCAATTACGGGGCATATCTCACACGCCACTTTTCGCAAACAGCCGCCGGCTGCTGACATTTCCTAATCCTCGCATAGAAAAAGAGCATTGCGGCGGAATCGCGAGAGAGGCGAGCATCGCACACCTTTCACTCGTAACGGCCGAGCGTCTTCCACACACACGCACACAGCTTTTACAAAAGGTTACATTTACATGTAGTGCTCGTCGTCATCGGCGTATCATTGTCTCCGAGGTTGCTGCCATCGGCACGTGCGAGCGCACTGACGGAGAAGAGAATGTCGGTCGCTCGCCGCGAGGGGGCCATTGATTCGAAACGAGCGCACGTACAGACCCCCTCCATTATCTTGCCGCGTGGACAAAAATAATAGAATATCAACAAACAAAGGAATATCAGCTTTTGTATAGAGAAAAAAAGATAAATCTTATACGTCTCCCTTGTATTTGTTATATTCGGTATATTCATATATACGCACATGACATTGCATATTTCTTTGGTATCTCTATCTGTGTACGCGAAATAATATCTTTTCGCACGTGACAATTGTAATACGTAGTCTGCTGGATCTGGAATATTTCTCATTTGCGATTCGTTATCCGCATTTAATCGTATATTCACTGCGCTTAACAATAAGTAAGATTATCCTTCCCTCTCGCATCAATAATTAATTTGTACGTATCCGTTTTCTCAAATCGTTTCGATCTCTCAGCATGAACATTATCGCCGAAGCCTTCCCTGACTTATGCGCGATCAAGACCGATTATAATGACGCTTTTTACAGACGCGTAATAATGTTCTCAAGCGCCGCCGCCGCCGCCGCTGCCGATAACCGTGATTTAGCCGAGGAAATATTTCATGAACTCCGCGAGTTTTCCCCTCCAATTCCGTAACAACCGAGAAGGAGTTAAAATCCCGCCACTACCAAGGCCGCGTACGCGCATTTGCGCGCCGCGCGGTTTATCTTCATCTACGCTCGAACTTTCACGATTTTATTAGCGGGTAAACACCGCACACCTGACGATAAATTATTCCCATCGCGAGAGGAAAAAAGAAAGAAAGAAAAGTCCGCGGCGCGTTCCAAGAAGAATTTAATTTCCCGCCGCCGCCATACCTGTGCACACGCGCGTACTTATATATATATATATATATATATATATATATATATATATATATATGTGTGTGTATGTGTGTTTATTTATTTCATAGTAAATTATCGTAACGATAAATAAAACCCTCATTACATCCTCAGGGCGGCGGCGTCAGTGTCAGTGATAGCAAGTGATAGCAATCAACTATAATTCGACATCGTATACTCCGAACTCGCACTCTACAAACACGCCGGATAAGTAGAAACAAATCGCCGTGGCGATTTCTACGCGTGTAATTCGCATTTTATCGCATCAGCGTCCTTGGTTGCGACTCGCGTACAGCGAGACCGTATGCGAAGAGGCCGCGGTGAAAACGATAAATAATAACGAGAATACGCACGCCCGTCGAGAGAGTCCCGGCCGACGCCGATAACAATTGAGAGAAACGATCGCGCAGAATTAATTATTGCGCTCCGCCTGCGGCGAGAGAGCGCTCTATCTCTCTCTCTCTCTCTCTCTCTCTTTTATCTCTTTCTCTCGTGAGCGCGCGCGCGCGCTCCATTAGATAACCCTTTGTTGGACTATCCGGAAAAGGGAATGGCATTTCCTATTATCGTTCCTTCGACCGTCCAATTAATTGCGCCGAGTCGAAGCCGAGAGCCGACAAAAGAGCGCAATCGAAACCGCAGAAACGCCATAGAGCAGCATTATGATCGCGATACAACTGTCATTTAATTAAAATAATTAAGAGCAAATAATAATAATACGATTAGGCGTCATATAATAATACGATTCGAAAAGAGCGCGTTACAAAAATTGACTTGTATATTTGAAGAATCTAGCACAGACTTTTGTCTCGAGGAATTCTAAAAAAATAAAATCATATAAGAAAAATGGATATAAAAATGTATAGAGAAACATTATAATAATAGTAAATAAATATTTTTAAAAAGGAGGGAGAGAGATAATCTCGTACACGTGCATTGAGTTAAATAATTAATAGACGATGAGAAGAAGCCGTTGATTTTCAGTATTCTCATAAAAGAAGTCATATAAAGAGAGGTCGTGATACTTTATTAAGCATATAAGGTAATGAAAATCTTACTTTCTCCTCGCAAAAGTGTACGCCGTATTTGCAGTGTCTCGTTAAGAAACAAAGAAGATATCATTTAATCTTTTTTGTTTCCTTATGGAAAAAAAAAAAAAAATAAGCAATGAAGAGATTACAAAAAGACCTAATTTCATTTTGCAGATATTGTATAAAGTAATAAAAAGTGACTAGATTAAAATGGATAACTTTCATATTCAAGATTGTATTTATGTACGCCAGCAATAGTAGATAGAAAATTTCTTTTATGTAAAATTTTCGAAATCGCATCTCGAAAATAAATAAAATAAAATAAAAAAAATAAATAAAAAAATAAATAAAATATAATGTATTCTAAACTGGCGCATGCATGAGAACAGAACTACAATTGATGAATTATTTACATCGCACGTGGTCTCTAGAAAATAGACGCACATCTAAAAGAGACGTACACCGTGAATTGCTTATTATAGTGCACGCAGTAGTACAACATATATGTTTCTTCATACATCCTAGTCTCACGCAACATATTCCTTAATTAGAGTCTCACCGGTGATCCTAAAGGCGGACTGCCGCCGGATAATTAAGCGTAACGTACGAGACCCTTGATTTCGCTGTCGCGGGACAGAAACAGACGGAAGTGTCCCGCCGTACGTAGGGAACGTCCTGGAAAGTGTGGGAGGAGTAGCACGAGGAAGTGTTTCTCCGTCGCGGCTACGACGAAGCTCGTCGTGACCATGGCCGTCGTTGTCGGCGAGAACGGAATGAAAGGACGAAAAGAAAGGGAAAAGAGAGAAAGAGAGAGAGAGAGAAAGATAGAAAGAGATGGGAAGGGAAAGGAAAGGGCAAGGCAGGCCGGACAGTGGCGAGCAACGCGGCTACGACGGTGGCGGCGGATCGTGTCGGTTCGTCGACCTCGGCAGGAATGCGAGGCATAACCTACCGTAACACCACCATCAGCGCCGGGCATCATCACGACGAAGAACGACGTCACCACCGACAAACGGCACTCAGCGACGCCAGTCCGTGCGACGTGAGCGTAAAACTGCACCTGCGAGCGCAGTGCCATTGCATTGCAGCATGCATGCACCGCGTGCACAACCCTCTCGAAGGACAAAAAAAAAAAAGATCACTGATCCAGCGCAGCATCCTCTTGTCTTCTCGCGACTCTCGCCACGCGCTGAGTCACCCGCTCGCGGCCTCGCGCCCGTGTCGCGAACCACGACGATAACATCGGCGTGGATCAGGTGTCGTAGACACGATAACGACCCTGGCTTGAGGTCGGCGGCGGGATCGATCGATCGATCGATCGAGGCAATTGTAAAACGCGTGTCGCTGCGGATTAGCAGAGTGGATGAGTTTTAGGGAGATTTTATAATCTTACTATTAGAGTCTTGTATGATTGTCACATCTTGATAAGGGTTGATAAAAAATATTAGTCGATTTTCTATTAATTTCTCTACAAAAGGATAAAATTCAGAGAATTCGAAATTTCTAAAATAGTATCAATGCGTGACTCTTTTTTAATTTACACATTTATAAAATTATATGTGTGTGCATATGCTATATATTTTTACCTGTACAAAACAATTGTCAATTTTCTTTCCCTACAGCTGGATTCTAAATTTTACTTCATCAACATTTCTCATTAGGCGGAAGTTAGGCTCGAGTGGACACATTTATTAATGACTAGATTTTTTTAATTGTCCGAATAAGGGCTCGATAGCGAATAAGCGCACATTATACTCGTTATAAATGCAGACCTTCTCGAGTTAATATCACGCTCCTCGCGGTCGGCTTCCGACTTCTTCTTTCAACGTCAATTAACAGTTAATCGAAATTAACCAGGAAATCCCTGCAATTGACTGAATAATTGCACGCGTGACCTCGACTTAACTCTTGCACACAACAAATCTGGGATTCATCGATAAATTAGTTTGTAAAGAACATAAGACTATATAAAATACAACGCTATCAATTCCATTGTGTCGTGAGGGAGAGAAAATAATCGACAATACAAAGTTTCACAAAAAAAAAAAAAAAAAATGATACATGTAAAATTATTATTGCAGAAATCATGGAGAATCCAGGAGAAGCAAAGGAGAGCAGATAATGGATTGATAGGAAAAACATGACGAGAGCGAATACTATGTCGGCAATTTTCAACCGCACGTTCGCATACGAGTAATAACACAATGCGGTTAGAAAGAGAGGGAAAAGAGAGAAAAGGAAGATATATAAATTGCCATCAGCTACTTTCCATAAAATCTCGAAATGAGCGGCGCACCGCGGTTAATCGGTCGTTAATCGCCGAGATCCTGCGTGGCGCCTGGCACGTATATTTATCCTAACGGGAGAATCGCTAATAGCAGCCGCGATCGGGCACTCGTCGGTGGACCGCTGTCGGCAGGTACAGTTACGGGGATAAGACCACCTCGAAGGATTACGGTCACGTCCTTACAACACGTGCGCGATTTGCACTTTTTGGGAAATTCTCCTTACGTAATTCCCTTCACTCTCACTTATTCTCTATGGAAATAAAAAACGTACGCGTAATATAAATATAATGTAGAACCGTAACATAATAGAACAGTAAAATAGAACTTTAATCTTTTAAAATAAAATAAAAAGAATCTATTCAATTTTATCAATCTCTGTGAAAGCTGCGATATGTAAATGAATGGAAAGCTATTACTTCATAGTATGTATATCGAATTATATATTGTAACAATTATCACATCAATTTTGCCGTAATAAAATATATGTCATACATTCCATACATGCGTATTGCATTACTAATACGTTTCTTTCAAGCAGCTTCTTTCATAGCAAATAAAATATTACAAATTTTTCCGCGACCTTATTGTATTCTGTAAATTCCGATAAGTCAATATTAAGAGATCAAACGAAAACAGAACTTGCATATTAGAACGTAATTTCCTTGTAATACCACATCTTTAGAAATCACCAATGTCACGCTCAAGGACTGGCGTAATCACTTGACGTAACGGAAGTGGATTACGTATGCGCCCCGTTATATAAGCCAGCTAAGGCTAATCGGATATTCAATAAAAATTGAGATTGACGCGGAAAAAAAAGCGCATGCCCGATCGAGGAGCGGAGATTTCCGCGAAGGATCATCGTCATCGTCATCGTCATCGTCGTCGTCGTCGTCGTCGTCG
>JBCAUJ010000038.1:12644159-12666131 GCA_038406275.1 Cataglyphis albicans
TCTCTCTCTCTATCTCTTTCTTTCTCCACATCTGCGGCTCGACGAATGCGCCTATCGCGACGTTATGCAATTGGAGACACTTGTCTGACAATTGACAATAATTGGACAACAAGTCGCTTGCTCTCCGGTGGACCGTTTCCTTCTGGTCGTCCTTGACACGCTTCGCGGACCAGAGTCCTTGTCAGTCCTTAAGCTCGAAACGACGCGACCTAGATCGCTCGGTCCCGCTACGCCTCTAATATCTAATGAGGCCGACGTAAACGTGCCCCCGCGTTACTAATGGGGTCGTAAGTGCCGCGGGAGCGCGTTCTCCTGTTTCTCCAATGGCCTCTCGAAGGCGAGAATTGCAACGTGGCACGCTCCGCGCTCGAGCTACACTTTATTAAAGCAATTAAAGGTCCGCTGCCACGTCCGCCGTCTCGTTAGCCAAACAGAGCGTGTCGCGAGCGATGCCTGCCCAATAAGAAGATCCCGTTGAGTGCATTAATTCGCTGCCGTCGTTCGCGCCATTCGATTCCTACAGACTTTGAAATGCGGAAAGCATCGCTCGTAGACAATAATTGTGGAATTTTTACAGGAAATGTATGTTTCCTTGAATATGACTCTTGAGAACTTGTCCTCTCTCGCCTCCCCCCCTCCCCCCTCCCCCACTCACCTCTTTACCGGAAATATTAAAATCGCCGCAAGAATTTAAAAATCTTTCCAGACTTTAATAGATATATAAGGTGATAATAAGAAAGTAATAAATTTCTTAGAAAGTAATAAACTTCCATTTACGCCTGATCTTCATTAAGTAGAAATTAAACTAGTTTTCCCCAACTATAATTACAACGTTCTACGTAAAATAAACAAAAACTGAGTAAAGTCAAAAATAGAAATTAAAATTAAATTGATATGTGTGTGTTTAACATAAAACATAAAACTAAGTTTCTCTAAATAATAAAAAAAAAAGAGCACGAGGTATATAAGAAGTTTAAAGTTCTTTTACTTAAATATACACATGCGTTCAATTTTGTCCTATCGATTCTAAAATAAGGAAATCAAATTTTCACCACAGCTATAATTTTGAAAAAAAAAAAAAAAAAAAAAAAAAAAGTCGAAAATACGCGTTTTTTTCTATCCCATTGATCCGATTAAATCATTTTCGACGCTTGAAACGGAGAGAGTGACGTTATCCTTTATTAGCTGTAATTTTTCAGACCCTCGATGGCCTCCCGAAAACTTGGTTCTCCGCTCAAGTCAGTGGGAAAGTTCCCTCGTCCGGTCGTCTACCGCGGCGCGTATACATATTCGCGTGCTACGTAACGGAGAGGAATCCCACGCGTCTCGTCGTCTGCATATCCCACATCCGGTGCCCGCGGATCGAACGAATCCCCATGTGTACTGGAAACCCGTCCCTCTCATCTCGACCGTTATCGCACGATGCGATCTGCCGATCGTAGGAAGGCGAGAAGAGAGAAAGAGAAAGAGAGAGAGAGAGAGAGAGAGGAAGAAGAGAGAGAGACAGAGATCAGGGAAGTTTGAAGAAAACATCTTATCTCTATTCGCCGCTCGAGACATCTTTAATTGCGACACACGCGACTTCGATAACGATAATCAATTTTTTTCGTCGTGATATCACAAATCGATCGACAAAAAATACGCTCTTACTACTGTTTGCACGCAATTCGTTCTTTAATCCCCGATTCTCTTAATCACTCGTTCCAAGCAAATAGGTGATATTGGACATACACGTAACTCTCGCGCAAAATTGCCGAAAAAAAAGTTTGCATGAAATATAACGAGGAAACAATAAAGCAAAAACGTAAATCAACTTCTCTAACTCGCGAAAATAGAACGCGACTGGTATCATTCCAAAGAGAGAAGAGAGAAAACTTTGAAATTGATGTTCATAATCGCAGAAAATTATACTTTATCTTCTCTTTTTCTTTAGGTATCTTCGCACTTTTTCTTACTTTAGGTTGTTATTTTTACTCTATTTTAATTGTATTAAATTCTAAGCATTTTAATTATTTATACTATCGAAAAGATATTATTTAAAGAAAACGAGGTACATGTGTGCGAACATTTCTAAATGTCATTTTGTTCTCATTCTTGCGCAAAAAAAAAAAAAAAAAAAAAAAAAAAAATTTCCATCGATTTCTCGTTTATCACGAGAGCATGATGCAGAGTTTTCCCCGTTTTCACTACATCGATCATTTCCATCCGGCATTATCGATGCATTTTCTACGAGAAGGCGTCGCGTGATTATCGTCGCTCGATTGCATGTACTTTCACGATAACGACGTGCACCCCGCCGCGGAAAAACGATGTTTGAAGGACAGGACAAACAAACATGCACATCACTGACAAGCCAAACGTGTCTTTTCGTATCGTGTCATTTCGCGCGTCTCGGCCTATATAGTTGGCGGATATAATTCTAAAGTTTCTCTCCTCTCTCTTTCTGCTGTTACTGAAAAATTTGCGGCAAAATTATTACTATTGCTAGATGTCACAATTAAACTGATTGATTTTATAATTATATTCACATTTTTTTTCTCTAATTTCTATTTAATTACACTTAGTCTAATAAAGCTTCTTTTTTTCAAATAAATAATAAAATTACTCTATATGTATAACTTCTTTCTAATATTATTAATATTTAAAATATTTAATAAGCTTGGCAAAGAGAAGACAGCTGATTTCCACGTTGAATGACTTTCTACTCAATTAGCTTCGCAACCGCGTAACTACGTTCACGGAAAACCTCAAGAAATTATGCCTGCAAATTCCTCATGCGCGCCTAGAAATCTTGTCGCGGTTAAAGGATACTCGACTGACACGCCCTAAGCTCCGTTCGTGTCAATTACGATTCAGGAAGTCCCGGGATCAAATTATGCGGACGTACAATAACGTAGGAGGACAAAAGTATTTTATTTGCCCGAGCAAAGATGTCAAGATCAATACAAGCCGTTAGACCGAACAGGTGCTCGTGCTGTAAAGTACTTACGATACACTTCTTGTGGTATTTAAGTTTCTTCCCGTAATAATTTTAGCTTCAGATCTACCACTCAGCCGAAGGTTCGCAATAAACTGAATGAAAGGAATTTTTGATGTGAGGAATACAATCCCCACTCCAGCAACCTTGTACGCCTAAGGCGTTGTAAATAAACAATGTTTACATTTGGATTTTTTGTATATATCTACGCGAGCCTCATTTAATCGAGAATAAATTCACCTATTATTTATAATATATAATATAATATATAATTTATTATAATATATAATTATAATATATAATTTATATATAATTTTCGAGAAGAAAACAAATGAAAAATGAAAATACCTTTTACCTGTATTTCATCTTGTTGTACGTAAAAGATAAAAGATGTGATATTTAATACAATATATTAGTTTCATGATTTGAAAGAAAGCATGATTATAATTTTGTTAATTTCAATATTCAATCTGTATAGATATAAAAAGTATCTATAACAGTATCTTTATAAATTCGGTATATAATCATGCACAATTATTATTATTCCAAATTGCCGATTAACGATAAATCGCAATTGAATTAATACAAATGTTGCAAAATGATTTCAATTATGCACGTAAAAAAAAATATGCACAGAAAGTATAACGAATTGATAAATTCAACGGATATAACGGATAAAAGAAACTGATATAACGACGATATCTTTTAATTACAGGCCAATGTAAATACTTAAGGCATGCCTAATTAATAGTAAGCGGTTGCAATTAATGCAGGCTTAGAATTACACACTGAACAGAAATTTACTACTGATTTTCGAGCTTTTTCTAAGGCTCAATGATAGCTGAGCATGATATATGTATATATATAATTGACTTGTTTTATTTTCAAAAAATTAATTAAATAAGTAAATTTATTGTTGATTAAACGGAGATATATATATATATATATATATATATATATATATATATATATATAACTGACAGAAAAAAAATAATAAATATCATATTTGCTATGCATGTAGAAATAATAAAATATAATATAATAAATAAATAATTTTTTAAATGTAATATAAAATTTGTTTTCTTTTGTGTTGGTAGCTCCCTAATGTTAATTATTAAACTTTTCACTACTGTACCTCAAATGCCTTTTTATATTAATTTTATAAGAAAAGATATTGCAACTGTGATAAAGTCTAATTTCATATTAATACGCTTTACTTTTTCTCTCTTGATCAAGCGCTTATCACTCTAGTTTATATGCGACCTACAATTAGCCAATAATTAGCGGGCCGCATTGCGAGTTCTGCAATTAAATGGTCATTAAACCTCAATATGAAAAAAAAAGATGCTCTTTTTTTTTTTTTTTTTTTTTTTAACCAAACCTGGCGGTTATGAATTCCAACGTCGTGTAAACGGAAAAATGATTTACTCGCTCGGCGTTAAACCGAGTACGAAGGAATGTTAAGTCGTTAATAATGACTATACACTTACAGTGTAAAAGGTCGAGGCAAACAAATGGCGTTACTTCACGGAGGAGCATCAATCTTTGTGATATCCGCGCGAATTTTGTTTAAATAAGGAGAAGAAAATTTATTAGCTCAAAAATAAAGAAAATTAACGAAACATTATTCCGCGAGCTTTTATACATACAGGAGAAAATATTTTCTAATGCCAGCCGTTTTAATATAATTATTTCATAAATCATATATACATTTAGAGAAAGCAAAGTGAAAATAAATAATACGAAATAAAAATATTCGCTACGCTCTCATAGTTTCTTATCGCGCTCAAAAATGTCTAATGTCAAATTATTATATTTCATTAGCAAATTAATACATTGAATAAAATAATGATAAGCAATTAGGCCACGTAAAATCGTCAAGTATTATTATTATCATCACGCTGTATGGTTCGCTACATGATTCGTTATTATTAGCCAATAATCAAGCCGTACGCAACGGCTAAGTAAGGTCCTCTGACTCGCTGTTACGTTACGCAAGATTAATCCGTCCTCCACTCTCGTCCGCCCAACTCTATGTACGTGTCGATTGCCGGTGTGCCACGTGTTGTTTTGCAACAACAATGTAGCTATGCATACGAGTGCATAAACAGCCTACTCGATTACCCAGACCGCTTGGAGAAAGAATTAGCCAGAGACGCGCGTTGGAGGTCGAAGACGTGGGATCGAACAACTTGTTTTGCCGGCGCAGCAGCAGAAAGATTACACGCACGGCGTTGGAGAAAGATCAGGGAGGAAGGGAAACGAGAAAAAAAGAGAGAGAGAGACAAAAAGATTGAGACACGTGTATGTATGTACGGAATAATTATCCAGCCTACTGTCGGCCATTGTTGCCACGCAAATCATTAACGAGCTGTTGGCGCGCGGAGAAGGTGAGAATATGTTGTCTGGGAAAAAAAGAAGGGGAAAAATTTCTTTCTTCGTCAAGTGGAATATACATAAAAAAAAGCATATATATATAGAGAACAAATAAATTCTAAAATAAAGAAAAATATTTTTCCCATAAAAAAACTTATTAATTCATCGCTTTACCGCTTTTTCTCTCTTTTTATTTCGAATAATTCTGAAATTATCTTCAAATTACGCAGAAGGTTCTAATGTTCAAAACTTATAACATCTACTGTAATAATTGTTTGCTAAATAAAAAAAAAAAAAAAAAAAATATGTGCAGGAGTGAGATAAATTGATGAAATTTCCCTCATCATAAATAAACTATCGGCACTTCTCACAGACGATTCCGATTAACCGACAGGTCACATTGTGGGAGCCCCCGAAAGCGGAGGGGCGCAGGTTAAGGTGAATAAGGTAGAATACGTGGGTGGATGCGCGGCACGTAGGTGGATGTAAGGTAGACCAATGTCGTGATGCACACTTGTCGGCAATGACTGGCCAAGCCTCTCGCGAGCTCGTGGTTGCTCCGGGCAATGACATGTATAATATGCAACCGCACCGACCGGTGTAGCATGATTTCGCTCGCCCGATTCGTAGTGAAACCTTCGCGGATTCGTCGGTGTCGTGTCGCCCGCGATAGCAGGAGACACTTTGTTACACACACATAATCGTTGACCGCTCAATCCGGCTGAACCGCGACGTCCTTGCGCCTTATGCGAGTTGAGAAAACGAACGAGATGGAGATAAATAATAATTTTAATAATTTTTATTTTAAATATTTTTCAAATTAAAATCTTTTACAAATGACAAATGTGTTAATACCAGATTTTATATTGCAAAACGTTCAACGTACATGTAAAATCTAAAATATTGCAGATTGTTTATAATAAATTAATAATAAAATTTTAGAAATTCAGTTTAAATACTCCAACAAAATTTGACATTTTATTTTGTAAAAGTGCAATAAATATGGATAAGTATAAATTATGATCGGCTAATTTAAATGATAATGAAAATAAATCGATGTCAATTTTTTTCTACGCTGAGCTATTTTATGAAGTTGTTCAAAATTTTCTAAAAGAAAGTTGGAAAATCTAGAATAGTAGTTTAATATAAATATCTTTCTTGACGAAAGGTGATAAAGTATGTATTGCAATTTTTCAAAATATATCCGTATCTATTTTCGAGAACGTTCACGATTTCAGAGAAACAAGAAAATCGAGAGTTTACATTTTACACGATCGAGAGAAAGATGTGTCTTCTTCGCTTTTTATCCAACGAAGCCTGAATAGTATAGTCGGCGTCGAAATAAAAATGGAGTGAAAATAATTCACGTCGACTTGCCAATTTCGTGCAACGCCTGTTACGACTTTCTTTGACTTTCAGCCAAGTCTCGATTTCACAGTCGAGCACGAAAAGGAATGCTAATGAGTTATTTACTCGTCATAGCGTCCGGACCTACACTTTCCTCAATTAGTCATTCGCTCGGCACACAATTGCACTTATAAAAATGCAACAATTTAAATCATATTTTATAATGCAGACAAATGTAGATAATATTTATGTTTCAAGTCAAACATATCCAGCGCTTTAACACATCTATTATTTTAGAATAGCTAATGAAATTTTTAAACGCAACTTTTTTTTTTAACAAAAATTTTTTTTAACAAAATTTTCAAACGAAATTTTTTAATTTTTAAATTTTTGACTTATTTTGCAATAAAACTGTATGTATATTATGATTATCAGAATACTTAGTACCTTAATATATCTCTCATGAATTTAAGACAAGTATATTTAATGAAATTTTTCTCTTTAATTTCATATCTCGCGATTAAACATTCGCGAAAAATCGTTTGTTAATCCATTTAACGTTGCGCCAATTATTCATTATATTTGTAAGTTACTCGTAGATCTAGATAATATATGGCAAGATCTTAATCTCTTAGGATGTAAGCGTGTTCTTCTTAATTTTCTACGCCGCGGGCAAATGTGTTGTCACAGTAACTTTGCTTTGTTACATTGTTAATGTAAGAATGCCCGTAGTAGGAAACGCGAATCGGTACGGAAACAATTTAGCCGATATCTCCAACAAGCGCGAGGTTACAATATACCGTTAGAAACGTTACATATGCGTATAGAGTAAGCCGGAATCGAATCGTTCGATTCGTTAGCAAGGCAGACTACGAATAATGTGACATTCGGATCTCCCTTTTAGATAAATAAGAAAGTTTCCAGGAAACTGGAAGATAGATCGATCCGCAGAGTTGACCTCGTTCTCGTTAAACTCGCGTTTCTTAAATCATCAGGGTGCAAATTAATCATCCTTACGATGCTCTAAAAGTGTCAAAAGTGTCAAAACATCCGTAGCAATAAAATTACAAATAATTGTATATATAAAATAATATTTACAATTATTTTTTCCTATTGTTTTTTACTTAAATATGTCTTTTGTATTACTTAATTCAAATGTTCCCGACAATTCTTTAAGCAATACAATATTTCGTTTAAACGATTAATTATAATCACATGTTGCAGTATCAATTATACATTTAAGCGATATTTATATGTAGTGAACTTTTCTAAATAAAGAGTACACCTTCGCAATACCAATCGCGCTTCAGATCGACGTGGTCAATAAAATATCGCAATCCGTTATGTGTAATTAATATCGGTCTTTATTCGATCGGCGAGAAGCCGCGGGCGCGTGAAGGCACGTTCGCTCGGCACGTGGGCGGTTGTTAAGCGGGCCGAAAGGAAAGCTCGTGTCAACGATAACCGGGTTCTCCAACGACAGACAGAAATTCGTAATTAAGTACACGTCAAATTAGGTTAACCCTGAAAAGAAATCGTGCGCGTTCTCGAAAATATTTCGGTCGCCAAAAATGGCCCCGCCAGTTGGACTCGCTTGACAAACGTAAGTTCTTTTGGCGCCACATGTAAATTTGTCCTGTGCGAGCGAAAATCAAATTCTTATCATCAAAATATATCAACGTGTCATTCGAAAAGGAAGAGAGAGAAAGTACCGAAATTACATTCGATCAAATTTATAAAATTTTATTTTCCTTCTCTTTTTTACGTTTATGGCTTTCGCCGAAAGTTGCTAACTAAAACGACAAGGACAAAAGTAAATTTATTCAACAATGAATTTCGGACAAGATCCGATAACAACGTTATCGGAATCGATAAAAGTATTACGACATAATTTCATTGCACCGTTGTGTCCGCGATCGAAATTGTTAGAAACGGTACTTGACATTGTGTATGCTGTACATTTTTAATATTGACAACGTGACGTGACGATAAATATGACGAAGGAACGCTTGCATGTCAGCACGTCAGGCACGGCCGATCGCATAGCCAAAGAGGCAACAATAGAATCGTTTAAACTTTAATTCCGCGGTACTTAATGCTGACCGTTAACCGGTTAACAGTGTCGCGACGGGTCGTGACGGGTCGCGCGGGTCAATAAATCGGGTCGAATCCAATTTTACAGATTGAGATACGGTGATCGTGAGACAAGAGCGTTCCTAGAGACATTGCAGATTTTTTAATTCTCACAAATAGCGCAAATTAAAAAAGATAGCTCGTTTATAAAAGAACAATGTTATATTATATCTGAACTCAGAGAGAGAGAGAGAGAGAGAGAGAGAGAAATGCCTTCAAAAAATATTAAATATGATATTCTACATTATTATTAATTAATTAAAAAATACACTTAGAAAAATAATAAAACATTTGAATGTTTTGTTAATAATATTTTTTTAATTAAGTTACTTTTTTTATGCGTAAATTATTTAAATTATTAAAATTTATCCCCCTTTTATTACATGCTAATTAATATCATATAATTGATAACAATTTCTCAATCTAAATCTAATTATATATATTTTTATTTTTTAACAATAATAGAGATTGTAAAATACCTAAGACCTCTAAAGATTGATTTGAACTAGTTGTTCAAATAGTAGTTAAACCTTACTACAACTTTCGTGTCGATGGAATCGCTAGTTTCTCACGTGAATTTCTCGAATTTCGATTTCAGTATCGGCATGCATTGGGCAACTTTGTCGATCTCGAAGCCGCGCAAGAACGGCCTTTCACTCGAGACAGAGACGCGGGCCTCGAAACGGCAGCGCGCACACGGATTCTTGTCTAATGCCATATCTCCCGCTTTCGTCACTTAAACACAGCGACCACCATTCACGATCCGCGAATACTGAGAGAAGTCGAAGGGAGAACAGGGAGAAAAAGTCGTCGAGAATTGAAGCGAGTATTACCGGAATGAGGAAACATTATTCCACGAGAAAATACGATTTGCGGAATAATTGACACGTTTCCCAGATTCGCGAGCGAAAAATTCCCTATCGTGCAAATCGATCTAATTCATACGACAATTGTGTCAAAATTTCGAAACGCAAATAAATGGCTCTAGAGATGCGAGGTTTGCGGCAATAATTTCTCTGCTGCTTGTTGTCTACTCGTCTCTGTTTCGCAGATTATAACATTAAATTTGGCAATAGTGGCGAATGATCGCAACGATAGAATAAAGACATAATAAAGGCTTCATATTTGACGGCAACGTGAGAACGAGTTTGCGCGAGACGAGCACATCGCGATATTGCACAAAACGGATCAGGAAGAGAGACTGAAATGACATCCCGCCGTGTGTCAAACGTGATGAAATAAACATATGCGACAATATCTATCAACATCGATAACTATCAACATCGAGAGGTTTAGACGAATTGCGTCGGGGGCTCGATTCAAGTGCTCGCTTGCATAACACCCGGGATTACTTAACCGGAGATTAAGTCCTCGAAATCCCCGAGATAAGCCTTATTAACGGTCGCGCTAAATAATGTTACCGAAGTTAACTTACGTGCAAGAGAAGCATGGATTAATCGATATATTTATCACGCGATGATTTATCATTTATCTCAGTAAACGATGGTGATTCTTATGATTCATTATAGCTGTTTAACATTTTTAATCAAATAAATCCAAGTAACTCTTTCATATAAGTCACGTATGGAAATTATCAGTTGTAGAAATTATTGAGATGCTACTCTTTGCTTTAATCTTGAGATGCACTGAGAAAGTCATGTAGATAGAAGTCACTACAGGATAAGGGACTAAATATTATATCATATCGTGATAAAGTAGAATATCATTATTGGAGCTTAAATTATAAATAGAAATAACAACAGAGAGAGAAAATCTGTTGCATTAAAAACAAGAACACTAATTTTCTTTTATGTCAAAATTTAATGACTATTATATCTTTCTATTTGTATAATTTCAGATATTGATTTTTAATATCGCGATCACTTGTAACGTCGTATCGTTATACTTAGCGAAGCAACGAGAAAAGTGATCGAAAATTATCGTATCGCCGACACGTATCGATAGTTATCGCGCAAGCGGATTTTATACCGGCTGGCATTGAAATCGAAGGTCGTGCGCGATCTAAAGTGGAGAACGTCGCATCGATATTTTTTTTTCTCTTTTTTTTTTTTTTATCCGATGCAACACAAAGGCATTTCTAGAAGTCACGCATTGCGTTGCGAAAATAGCACGCTACTGCGATATTATATCTTACAGTAATATTCCATTGTGACGTAACGTGCTATTTGTATTCCTATGGACGGGAGAAGAGATAAACGTCCCCTTCGCCGTTCCGTTTCATTTATAATATATAATACATGATATCTTTGAAGCACGTGAGTTATTGTTGTCTTTCCCCTTCTTTCGAGGATATCTGAATTTGCAAAATTTATATAAGTAAATTTGTGATTTGTTAATATTTAATCAATCATAATATAGCAATTCTAAATACAATGCGTTGAAAATGTGCTGAATAAAAGAAATATAATATGAATAATAAATATATAATGTGTGTTTATTTTTCAGATTAATGAATCTGATAAAAATTCAAATTATAAATAACTTCGTGTAATAGCTAAAATATTTTTCTATTCAATGCTATTCATTTTCTCTCATTAGAGTAAAATAATATTAAAATAAACAAAGTTATTGTTAAAAGACTTCACGATAGCAAGAAAAAATGCAATCTATTTTAATTGCATCGATCACTCAGGAATTACTTGTTTAATGACATTTCAACGTAAATGTCTCGATCGGGACAATCTCTCGTTTCAAGAATTCGATTTAGCTACGGCTGAAATGCAAGTGTCCCAAATTAAGATCACTCGCAGGAAATTGTAAAAGTGAGAAAGACGCGGCACGAAAGAAACAGCTGATCGCCTCGCAAAAGAAGTAGACATCGCGCGTGCGATATTGCGCAGCGCGCTCAGCGCGTAATGATGCAAAAACAAACGTCTCCCGCAAAGCCCCGCGTGCGCAATTGCGGCCGCGGTTGCACTTTTCGGTCGCACCGTAATTTAGCACGACCTAAATGACGAAACTAAATATAAACGCGCTAAAGCTAAAGCGACACCCACGTGCGCGTCCCTGAGGAGAGGGAGAGCTAGGTTGACACGTTGGTTTTCCCGGACGGTTCTCTCTCTCTCTCTCTCTCTCTCTCTCTCTCTCTTTCTCTCTCTGTCTCTCTCTCTCTCTCTCTCTCTCATTGCAATGTATTCTCGGAGTTGCAGTTGGAAAAAAAGAAATTCGTGTCGATTCGACGAAAATGTCGGGGCGGAGACTGCCTCTTGGCTTACCGTGAGATGTATTTAGAAAACTGCGACGCTAAGTTAAAAATCACATCTCGTAAATCCGTGACTCTGAATCGTTCCGCGTTTAAAAAGAATATAACTGTGAAAATTTAACATTTTCTTTTGTTTAGTATGATATTAAAAATCTGTAAATAAAATCGATCGAGATATAAATTATCTTATAAAAAATATTTATTACCCAATTCTTATAAGACACAAAGGATTATCTTATTATTATCTGCCCATTTAAAAGTTAGATTTTTGTATAATTATTATTTGGATACATAGAAAAATGTGCGCTTCTAGTATTATTATAGAATTGTCTTATTTTTAATTTTTATCAAATAAATAGAAAAGAAATTCTATCTCCCACGGCTATGCATACGTTAATGCGCATCTTAGTATTACGAGATTTAATTATGGCTATGCCATATCCAATACTTTGTATATTAGACGCATAAGGTTGTCACGGTTAATAACTTCTCGCGCACATAAGCAGGAAGAGATCGTACCTACAACTACGTGCCGTCATATCACCGCGCGGAATTAATTTTCGCAGCTCGCGAAAGAGTGAGGGAGAGAGTAAGAAGGGGAGAAACCGGAAGAACGAGTCGTCCGAGACGAACCGTTTACTGCTAGGCTCGGCGAACAGCCCGAATCCGATGCGATAAACACAAGCTAATGCGAAGATAAAGCGTAAAATTAATGACGAAATTATTATTGCATTCATATTCGAAGCAAATCGATGGATAAATACGAAAGGTTTGATATTATGACCTACTGAAAATGTGAGCTTATCTTTTTTTCTTTATAACTTTCGGTGTCTTCCTGAATATAAAAATCTTTCTCGTAAATTTCCTATTTGCTTGCGATAGCTGTTTGGCCAGTCGAATTATTAAGATCAAAGTTTGACATATGGCAATAAGCATAATACTTTACGAATCGTATAACTCTGACCTAAAAACATAAATATAAGATGGAGTAATAAATTCATAAAATAAAACAGGCGTCAAGCAAATTATATCGATCGAACACTTCTTCATTTAATACATTTATTTATAAAATGATATAAGGTTTTGTAATTTGCGTTCGATTGCGGCATCGGAGTATCGGAATAATCCACCGGTAAAAAATTATGCAAATGTATGTCACTTTATCTATTTTAATTTTTTATAAATATTGTGAATCATATTTTTATATATAAATATTCTTTTATAAATATATTTAAGTTTTTTAAAATTTTTCACAAATAATTCAAACTGATTGGTGTGTGATACTATTGCAATGATCAGTGCCTTTAAAATATTTTTTTTTTTCTCTTTCTAAAATAGAATTTCATATATATCTTAAAGATTACATGTGATTATAAATGACACCTCAAAGATATACATATATGCAGTGATATCGAGTAAAAAATTCTTAATAAGCGTTTGAAAAAAATCAAACCAAAAGAAATCTATATATCCCATTGAACTTTCTTTCCCATAATCAAGAAAATTCTCTGCCGTTTGATGGATTGATTAAATTAGCGATACTACGCTCCGCACGCAAGCACTCGCGTACGCAACGACGCACCTGCGAGCGGCTGCGGCACAGCCAGTCTCTCGGGACGAGGTCCGGGTGTCATTGCCCCGTGTGCCGCTCCGTCTAGTATAGAAGGTACAGGAATAGCAAGGCTCAATCCGGCGATCGGTTTAGACGCGCTGCGCCGCTTCGTCGCATCCGCGCGCGCGACCGCAAACGCAATTGCGTCGCCGGCAGCAGTTGCGTTGTCCTGACCGGCGAAAGTAAGACATCGATCACCCGATTATACGGGATCCTAAGCCGAGTAACGAACCGCCTCTTTGGAAAAAAAAAAAAAATCGCCCCGCTGTCGACGCGCGGGAAAAATCACGCGTGTCGTGATCGCAAACGCAACCGACATGATTTATCGCGCTTACCGAAGAAACTTCATCGCAAATCATCACGGTTCATCGCGAAAGACATATAAAAATTATTTATTGCAGAAATAAGAGACAAATAATGAGATTAGCTTCATAATTGCTAATAACTGAAGATAAGTCTCGTTGCAAGTTGCAAATAAAGATTTACTCACTCGCAAAACTTTATATAACTAATCTGATAAACTACTCACACAGATTATGTGCGCGTGTGTCAAGTTACATTAGATAAGATTCACTGACTCGTTGTTTTTAAAAGGCGTTATTGTATACGCGCGTCTAGGGATAATGATTTTAAATGATTATTTAAAAAAAAAAAAAAGTTAATGCATTTTTGACAGAAAAAAGACCGCGTAATTTAGCATGTGCGTCAGCATTTTATATATCATACTTATGGAATTAAAATTTTTTCTTTCTATTTACTTCTGAGTTCTTTTACAAATTATTTTTCAAATTTTTTAAGCCAAATCAGTCAAATTTTATGACTCTCTCTCTCTATTCTCAAAATAATCTTAATCTAAATAAAAACGATTAAACGTCATTCGTAATCTTCAAACCCTATTATTTAGTACTTGACTTAAGTTAGACTTATTACTAGCAGTATGATACATTGCACATTGTTATCAACGAACAAGGAAATCTGGCACTAAATTTTGATCTGATCAAAAAATAACGAAACGATACAATTCAGAAACATGGCGCAAAGTGTGACACAGATCGTCCCCTGCGGTGCTTTACGGCTGCTCGTAGAAAATATCGCCGCCGAGAGCGATAAATCAATCACGGTTTACGGTGGTTAACCCATCGAATACGCATCGATTTTCGATGAAATATGATTCCCGTTAACATTCCGTGGCCTCAAAGTGAATTCGCAGGAAGCACGCGATTTACAATGCGCATTTCCATTGTTACGCCTCCATCCATTGCGGTAAAATGTTCATTACTGTCAAACGCAAAGGTACGATACGGCATTCAAGTAACTGAGATTAAATGTCATCGATAAAGACCCGATCGTTGCGTGTGGTATTAAAAATCAAGCTCCATTTACACTCATTATTATAAATGAATGTGTATTCCATTTATTCTTATCTATATCTTTATTGATAAATCAATTCTTTATTATAAGAAGTTGAACGATCTTCGATCTTTTCGTTATAATTATAGCTACATATATCCAGCTTTATCGTAAATAGAACTAATTAATCACGATCATAAAATTATTCGATCTTAACTTATCGTAATCGATATTATTTTAATGTTTTTATGCAATGCGAGGCTCACACTCAAATTAATTAATCAAAAACATTGACTTTTATTTACTTTTAAACTTGATATATTTTGTTGCATTTTTATTTTCATACATTATTTATATATACGTTAGCGCGAAGGTTTTTAGAGAATTTCTTATAAACCTCTTCTCGTCATAAATTTCAATTTCCTAGCATTTTGTTGCGGAATAGTCAGTTTTCACGGTGACTTGCGCTACGATGTTCGCCGTCATGACAGCAATAACGCCGCACAATACGACGTGAAAATGACTCTTTACTGTCGGACGATATGTGTCCGAAGGCTACGAGGAACATGACAAGCGATACTTCACCGTTCCTCGCGGAAGCAATCGCGAGTGCATCGTCACACCGGTTAAAAAGATCGGGATTAGATATGGACGGTAACAATAAACGTGTCTCCTTCTAGTCGCGCATACAGTTTTGTATGTCAAAATAAATTAATCCTTAATTAATCACATTAGACTACTCGCGTAGCAAAATTAATCATTTAATTTTGTATTACATTGAAATCGATAATTAAAAGTCAATAATCTCAATTTTTACTTCATAATATCATAACACATCACTCAATAAGTCTCCGGTCTAACTAAGAAAAAGAAATTTTTTTTAGAAATCACGTGGGTCTGTGAGCGATGCCATAATGTGTCAGACCGGGGACTTATTGAGTGATGTGTTACAACAAACAAATAACTTTATTTTATCAAAGTCGTTCTTTTCACCCAACATGCACTCAAAATAGATAGGGGTCATCGCGACGCTAATAAACCTTTTCGATTTGATTAAACTCGACAGTCACCAGCCGCTAATGGCGGTTGATAGTTTCATTTCATACACATATATGTTTCGCCCCGTTCCTCTCGGCCACTAGATAACGCAACACGATATAACACATCACTCAATAAGTCCCCGGTCTGACACATTATGGCAACAATGTTGACAGACCCACGTGATTTCTAAAAAAAATTTGTTTTTCTTAGTTAGACCGGAGACTTATTGAGTGATGTGTTAAGTCATGGATTAAAAGCTTTGACTTCGTTAATGTGCCCACATGCCCTGGAAGAATAACGTAGAGAGGAAGGATGGAAAAGATAAGAAAGAGATAGATTTTTGTACAGAATATCTAGAACAAACTATATCAGAAACTGTGAATATGATCGAACGACTGCAATCATCGCATTATTTGACGATAAAACGCATTGTTCAAAAGAAGTTCTTCTTTTCTTATCTAATAGATACCTCGAGAGAGAGAAAGAGAGAAACGATGGGATTGTTCGTCGATCGATAGATTGACGAGCCATCGTGCATTCTCATGCCACGCAATTAAACTCATCGCAGTGATGCGATTGCATTGTAATAGCCTTGTGTATACATATAATAGAATGTTATATTGTAGCGCGATTCCGTGTATAATCCCGACAGCGGAGAAAATTTATTGCCATTTCTATAATTGAAATCCGTCTATTGACTCTCCATCGCGTAGAGCAGAGGCGAAGGTATGCACTTTGAGACACGCACGAAAGTGAATCGTAGAAGCTACGCTACGAGAGAAAGGACCGAGTCGGTTTTGCTTTCGCTCGTCGTTCGACTCGGATCGACTGATTGCGATTGATGGTAGGATTAAGCGGCGTACAATGAGACTCGCCGCTTTGAAACTCGATTGGAAACCTCCTTCTTCGCTAACATTCTACAATGATACCGTCTCCTCTGTGCGTTTCCTGGCCATATTCGTGACGCTTATCCTAATTAGAATAAAACGATATTAATAACCGTAACGCTTTCGCCGTTAATACATTATATATATATTTATTTATTTATTTTATATAGTGTTTATAATAAATCCTTATGTTTAATTTTAAAATAGAGAGAAGAGAGAAATAGCTGAAATGTTTTTTATTAAAAAATTTGACAACACTATTAACTCCCAAAAAGATGCAGAGAATTTAAATAACGTATACGACAAATTAATAAAGGTCGTTTAGTCGTTCTCAGTAGTCCAAACATAGTGGTTGACACAATGTGAGTTTGACATTTCGATTTTTCTCTTTCTAATTTTTAATTATAACGTATGTACATAGTTCTATTTATTTCATTTGCAACGTGACTATCATTATTTATAGTATTGTTATTTTAGTTTCAATTATAGATTATATAATTGAAACTAAAATAACAAGTCCTTGATAAGGACAAAAACCATATGGTCGAAACGTTGTGATAGAATAATCAAACAATAAAGTGCCAGTTTGGTCGTATAAACACTTGTCTATTTATAATAAATGTACGAAAAAATTAACGTGCATAAAAATTTTACATATTTAACTGATTGTCAATAACGAAAATAAATATTATATTAAAAATAAATAAATATTATATATTAAAAATATATTAAAATATAAATAAATTAATAATCATATTTAATCGCAACATGAAGAAAACTTTCTTTCCAGTTTTATAATAATTTCATCACTATATATATCAAACAGGTGAAAACGTTAATTATGACATTTTTTATTATTATTATCATTATTTATGTTTGCAAAGAAGTAACTTCGATGCGATTATATGTAAGGTATATGTACAAGGTATTCCGTGACTTTGTAAGCTTCTCAAAGACAATCCTCCGACACGCATCGAGGAACGCTTCTTTACAATCTTACAAGTTCCGACGACGCTTTAGCTTATCTGACACTTGAAGGGTCTTTGATCGATCTCCCCCGCGTGCGAGACGTGGGTGCCCTACGCATCTAAGAAATGTAATGACGTTTAAGAGGTTGTCTCTACGACCTCTCCTACCTCTAATCTTTCCGATGACGTTACGAGGCAATGCCTCCTCGATACCTCGCGATGTACCGGCACGATAATCGCTCGCATATCCTGCGATTGAGAAAAGAAAAATTCCCGCGACAATGGCATCACCTGTCCGGGATATATCTCGCCGATCGTTTCGCACTTTCCTTTGTTCCCCGATTGGCTTTTCGCCACTTTATTGCCAATTGAGAAATGCAGAAGAGAGTATTAGACCCGAGAGTGTCCATTAGAGAATGGTCGACCGTAAACATGTCGAAATGGGTCGTTTTAGAGATCGAGTATTAACCGGCGACGTCGTCGCGAGCAGAGTCACTATTTATAGAGTGACTGACTACATGTATTTCCTCCAAGTAAGGTACACGATTTTCGTTGTTTCGCGTGTCAAATAATTGACGTATATTCAAAGTACTGAATAAAAACTGTACATATAAAGTGATATATATTTTCTGAGAAAGAAATAATTTTTTTTAATATTCTTCATGAAAACGTATCTGTATATAAAATGATATATATTTTCTTAGAGAAAAATAAGAATTTTTTAAATATTCTTCATAAATACGAGTATCTGTATATCACTATTTTTCAACAAATTCAACAATCAATCTAGATTTTACAGAAAGAGAGAGAGAGAGAGAGAGAGAGAGAGAGAGAGAACATCACCATATCTTATTAATATTTTTACATATTACTCAAATTATGAGAATTTAAATCAAAATCACGCACTAACAAAACGTACAGTCTCTCCCTCTCTCTCTCTCTCTCTCTCTCTCTCTCTCTCTACTTTTTCTTTCCCCCTTTTCCGAGAAATATGATTGGATATTTTATTCGCCAAGTACATGTGGATAATCCTAGACAGGATCGAGCGATCGAACGGAGATAGAGAGCTCGCTACGTCCTAAGGGCAGAAACCGCCTCTTCGCGCGGCTATCCGTCCTTCGCCTCCTACTCAGAATGCGGCGATCGGGACCGATATTATAGTGATCTGCGCTACCGAGCGCCGAAGGATCTATCGATCGGCGCGATCTACGAGATCGGATGGCTGCTGATTCACGGCACCGTATTCCGCGGATGCGCGCTCGCGCGCGAAAGCAGAGGATAGTAGCCCCAACGATAGGATAACTATAGCCTTTCGTAGCCGCGAACATCCGAGTGACACGCTCCGCTCCGCGAGAAGCCTCGGATCGCAATACACGTTGCTATATGTACGAGTATCTGGCAGATTATAACCACGTGAATCCCGTATAACTATACATAATTTTTCCACGTGCATTGGAAATCGACGGCTTATAAGATTATTGGCATTGCGCGAATTACGCTTTTAAACCGCTCGGTGTTTATTAAAAAAAAAAAAAAAAAAAAAAAAAAAATTGTTATTTTGTTTGTCATGCATATCCGTGAAATTAGTAAAGGCTTCTGGATTGCAATTAAATAAAATTTTAAAGATATATTTTAGATGATAATTGATATAACGTAGCGTATCTCAATTTTTGTAAAAAAAAATCTTCCATTCCTGAAAAGAATTTTCTTTTTATTTTCTAAACATTAATTTGTGAAATGCTCTTTTTATATTGAATTGTTATACGATTCAAGTATCTGCGACTAATGCTAAAATATTAGCTAATATTACAGTTCATTTCTCTTCAAATAACTTTACGCAATTGTATTTTATTAAACATGTAAAGTAACAAGAGCATTAATATTTTACATCGTACTCTTGTGATAACACGACTAATACGATACGGAATATCGTAAAGAGAAGAAATATGATTTCTCTACCAAGACACATCCAAACGTTGCATTCTATTTACAGTACCGATGTAAGAGAAAGATACGAGACTCGGAGAAAAATACGAGAAGAGGGGAGCGAGATCGCAAACCAAAGGAAGCAAGATCATTCCTATGCACGCTATGTAACGATCGATCACCCATCATCGACCATGGCAGCGCGATCGCCGCAATCAGATTATGCGATCCTACGTATCTACCTACCGTTCTTTACATCGTTCTAGATTAATACGTGGTCTCAAAGTCAACCAACACGTCTTTCGTGCGCGAGAGAGTGTATTTCGACATCTACTTGTCAAATCCGTATGATAAGACCTCGAAATAACATCTCTTACGCAAATTAAATTCTATTCGCGTAAGTAAAATTTTATTCTATTGAGTAAATTTTTTCTTCAGAGTCTCTCATATGTGAAAATCGTATAATTGTATGTGATAATAAATCAATCTTTTTTTTTTTTTTCTTTTTGACTCGATATCACTTTAAATATTACCATTTTCAGCACATGCTTCAATATTTCAAATATATTTTAATCGCCCACGTTATTTGACATACGTAAATTTTATATTATATTAAAATTAAATCTTTCTAATGCACGTGCAAAATTATTTTTCTCTATTTAAATACGCTTTTCTCTATAATAAGACAATAAATGATTTCTAAACAAGTTATGTGAATACAATATGAATGCAACAAATTATTTAAAATAAAAAGAATAAATGCGATGATATTCCTAAAGCACATTAAGCCAAATAAAAATCGCGAAACTAACGAGTTTGTATCTCTCGTGACACAAAGATATCCTGTAAATACATGCGCAAATTATAACGAATAAAGATGAATACCGTGAATTAATTAAAGCGTTTTGACCCTGTCGCCATGATCTCCAGCGCGATTTCTATTTCTGATCGAAGACTTTGTTCAAATGGCTAGAAAGATTATGCAATTTCGATCGACTGAACTGGTTGCTCGGCTTGCTTGTTCATTATAATACACATACACACGACATTCATCTCAAATGTTATTTTGTATTATGTAAGTATAAATAACGACCTCTACCTCGACGGAAGATATAGATGCCGGCAATCACTGGGATCGTCGATCCTGAATACAGCTGATAAAACTTCATTATTCTACGATACATAAAGAGGAAAAGAGAGAGCAGGTTTTGCATCCGTCGAGTGTGTACAACTGGAATTTAACGCGTGATTCGTCGGCAATATTAATAACGGTAACGATGCTGTAATCGGGAACACGTTCGTTGGACATAAAAAGCACAGGCAGGTAAACGAGAGTAAGAACGGATGACTTCGATACAGAGGGAAGAAACAGAACTTTAAAAAATTCATAAACCAATCATTTATATAACGAAATACATAAATTCCGAGTCGATGAATGTAATGAGAAATATAAGAAAAAATACATTTATAGCATTTGTAATAAATATTATTACAGAATAATGTTCCAAGAGAAAAAAAAATATAAATATTTTTCATCTAAAAAAATTAACTGTAGAATCTAATGACAAAATATTTTATTACAAATGTAAATCAATCCCAATACACTGAGACACAATAACACAATGTATCATGAAATCGTTAAAAATGAAAAGCCGAGAGATCTTATTAAGTTCCCAATTTTTAAGATCAAAATTTTCTCAAAACCAAACATTTGACAGAAAAGTAATCTGCGATCTTCTCGACGTATTTTTAATCAAATTGTCCCCTTTTTTAATCGTAATACGCTCCACATACGGAGATTTCGCCGCACTGTTTTAACGCCTGGCGGGACAGACGGGATAAATCGCTGATGAGACAGCGGCGGCGAATTGTTCGGTATCGTTTTGCCATGCGCGATGCGAGATCTCAGTAACACGTAGCCGCCCCACGCTGTTGCCCCCGACGCGCCATGGGTGCAAATCGTTGCCCGACACCCCGTACAAGGAGCCGAATGAGATGAGAGAGAAGATTATACGGTATGAACCAGCAGGCAGGGGCATCCTGTCCATCAAGGACGCCTTCTATCTCGCTGGCTCCACCTCGTGCTTCACTCTCCCTCTCCCCGGCCCTTCGCCACCCTCTGTACCCCCTCT
>JBCAUJ010000038.1:12678518-12690876 GCA_038406275.1 Cataglyphis albicans
AAAGAGAGACAGAGACAGAGAGAGAGAGAGAGAGAGAGAGAGAGAGAGAGAGAGAGAGAGAGAGAGAGAGAGAGAGACAGAGACAGAGAGACAGAGACAGAGAGAGAGAGAGAGAGAGAGAGAAGGGATTTCTCGGGTGGAGTGAGAAGAAATCCATCTCTTCACGAGAGAGACGAGAGATACCGCAGGTGAATACCCCTACTATACCGCCGATACTCTATGAAGACGTAAAATACACAGAAATCGCGCATTACCGAGAAGGAGAATTTCTCGTTAAGAGAAACTCCGTAAAGGTAAACTCCGATCGGAGATCGTTCATTCAGGTAGATACACGAATTTTCCCGGAACTCTCGAGAATTCCATAAGGAGAAGCGATTCTTTTTCTCATTGATCTTTAAACTCAAGATTACATTTTCGAGAAAAAAGATAACTATATGCTAAATTGTTCTAACATTTTTAACCACCATTGACAATTGACAATTTTTTGACATCAACAAATAATTGAGATTTCTAGATTTTGTAAGAAATTAAAAATTAGAATCACAGCGTAAGAAAGATAGATGAAAGAGGAGATCTAGTTTACTGGAATATTTTTATTAATGCTAAAAATATTCGCATTTAAAAAAAAAAAAAAAAAAAAAAAAAAATGTACAAGATTTTCGCGCGCCAAGTTTTATAATTGTATCTTTTATATCTCTTATGGGCGCATTTAGTTCGCAAGCGGCCGATGAAATTGGATTCAATTCATCAACTCCTGGTTAAATGGTCTACGAGCGAATATGGGTGGCTTTGAAGCGCGATAACGCTCGAACGGAGCTCAATAAGAGCGGCGAAGGCTTTATCGTTCATTGAAATTAATGATACCCGACGTGGTCTCGTCGACGATAGTGGCGCATTTTTCTTAAGTCCTGACAGGTGATTATACCGGTGAGATCTCGGAGTAATTGTTTACAGCACGCTTATTAAATATACACGGTGTCTCAAAAATACTCAATCGATCACAAATGTAGATTCATTACAGATTACAAAGAATTACAAATGAAAAGAAAACACGATGATTGCTCCGAGCACTTTCAATTAACATCTTCCGTTCGTCACTTTTTCATTCACCGAGCTTTTGATAAAAGTTAAGAAAAATTTCACACAAGTTTTTTAACTTCCGGAGAGAAATGATTCTACGTTCCAACTCAATCGAATAAAAAATTCGACAAGACATTAACAATAAATCTTTGATCTAAAGAAAGACTCGAGATCGTGGCGATTCTGCACAAATCGACCAAGTTTTCAATGAAACCCTTATAAAGGTAGAGAGCCGCGCGTACAACGGCTTCTATGAACGAAGGTTGCGCGAGGAAAAAGCTCCGATTCGACGGAAAGGAGGAGAGTGTATATACGCCTTTTCTCTCTCTCTCTCTCTCTCTCTCTCTCTCTCTCTGTGTCTCTCTCGCTTCTGCTCCCTACCGGACTCGATTAATCGGCCAGGGGCTATTCGATCGAGGATGAATGCACCGTAAGGCGACGGCCCACCTCATCGTCGTTACCTCCATTCACTAGGAACAATCTACAGGCAGTTTCATTTAGCGTCGTCGTCAACCCGGCTTCTCTCCTCTCTCTTTTCTTTCTCCTATACATACCGTTATCGACTGGCTACCCGCCTTTCAGTAATTCTCTCTCTTTTTGTAACAACGCGTTAGGGATGAGAATGGTCACTCTCGGCTCGTCGTCGATCGTGATTACGGATCGCAAAAGGCTCCATTCGTGCCACGATGGAATCATAATGGACCATTTAATTAACTTCTTCGTCGCGAATCTCTTTCTATTTACATATTTACGCTGTCGTCAATTTTGATCTCCTAGTATTTTCTAATCAGTATGGAGAATGTATCGAAATTTGGATAATTATTAAGGCGGAAAAAAAAATTTTTTTAAGTTGATACGTTTATTAGTCCGCTAATTAGTTTATTATTGTGAGGAAATGTACTATCGCGTTACACATGACATCCGTTAAGGGAACACGGGGAGGTAGCGAATAAACGTGTCACAAACGCAGCTCTAAGTAACAGCCTAAGTCTAAGTATTAGCGATTTATCGTGCCCATCCCGATGTAAAATGAGTCGCGTACATAGAGATATTCGCTTTATCATCGCAACAATGTTTCAGCTTAAGTAATTGAAACGGCAGTCCTCAAAGTACGCGCTCCCGAAGGCGTGAAACAAATACGTATCGAGATCGAGTGATACGCGATATATATATTATATATACCGGACATAACAGTACTTTGCTTATGGCTGACGTCGTCGTATTCCAACTAAATATGCGGCTAACAATGAGCAGATTATGCATGTGGAACGGATAAAGTTTCAACCGACACGTAAGACCAGAATAAACTAGTCAGAGCTCCATAAATTATAAATACCGTATTAAAATATAAAAATATGAATAAAACAATATACATGTATCGTCTCATTAAAATTAAATTAAATAAAATTTTTTTTTGCAATTATTTTTTTAATGAATTATTAATAAAGACATTTTTGTGTATTTTTTTTTTATACTTTAATTATATGATTTTTTATTCTCTATAGCACGCTTAATATTATGATTATGAGATTTTTTATTACTCAAATAATGTAATGTAAAATAACACCTTAGTAAATAGTGTAAAAAAATGTACAAAAATTGCTCATTAAACAGTACAATTAAAATTTTTCTACCAAGGAAAATGAACAGTGAACACGAAATAATTCGTAACTTGTGTTTAAAATCATTATTTAAAGTCTACTTTAGTGTCTAGAGCTGAAATGTGCTATATTCGACGCTGCCAAAAATTCTCCGTGCGTCGATGACAAGCCCGAAATTCTTACCGCACGACGACGCCTTTCTGATGCTGCGCCCTTCGAAGCATAAAGCCTGATGATTTTAACGCGATATAAATTCCTGGCGACGAGGCATATTACGCGTGCCGAGCAATCCAATCCTACGCGATTTCGACAACGCACATTTTTCGGGATATGAGAAGATGTTCGTCATCGCGCTTACAAAATTCAACGGTTATCCCTCGCAGGAATTCTTCGCCGCAGGTTCCGATCTACGTGTCAGATAAATAAAAACCGTCGCGAGCTCAAAGATTTCTGTTAAATATCCGGCAGTTTATCTCTCCCTTTCTCTCGCCTATCCCAAATGTTTTCAATATTAAAAAAAGACTTTATGACGTATTATGTTTGTACGTTTATACAAAACAATTATTTAAAATAATTAGATGTTTTACCAAGACATATGTTTATTATTTAATGACATTTTTTTCTCAGCTCTGCACGATATGACGATATTTTTGTGTAAAGCGAATACGACATATAGTGAGCTTTATCGTTTATATTAATAATTTCTGGTGACCGTGACAAAAGCAGCAGATGCGTTTGAAGAGAAATTTATGTTCTCCAAGCACGCGGATATCTGCGCTATCTCGTATTGTACGTATATTATACGTGTACGTAGATATAATCACGAAATCGTAAATATCAGAGGGAATGTTTCGAGTCATGTCGAATCACTGAACATCTCGCTTACTCAATTTACAATCATGTATGTTGTAAGGTTATCGTCTTTCAATAGTTATCGTTTTGTACTTGTATAATGAATACAATAATTTTGTAGATACATCTGTTCTCTCATTATTTTAAAAATATTCATAGTAAATAAATGCGGGATTTAATTTTCAGATCGAAATTCAATAAAATTAGCTGATATTCATATATAAAAATTAAATATAGGAATTAAGAATCAAAATAATGCTTATAGAAATGACACGCCAAATTAATGTGAATCGCGTTAACAATCACGTAACTATATCTCAATAAGATCACCTATCTGCGGATGTAACACATCACTCAATAAGTCTCCGGTCTAAGAAAAACAAATTGTTTTTTAGAAATCACGTGGATCTGTCAACAATGTTGCCATAATGTGTCAGACCGGGGACTTATTGAGTGATGTGTTATATAACTGATAGCATTTATCTTTGTTCATCGGGGAAATAAATTGTTGTCAAATGACGTTTTCACGTAACCGTTATTACAATCATGCAAATGTCACGCGCACGAGCAAATTTAAATACACAACTTCCAATTTTATAGCTTTGCTGTAATTTTTCTTTAGCCAGAATCTTTAACATGTTACGGTTTTCATAAAGATTGTAGCCGATGCGCGGCATTACTTTAATTAAGACCACCATTGCATATAGCCTTAACAATATTAATTAAAACGCCGTAAAGAGTTTTTTTCGTATATGTATTTAATTACCAATTATCCATCGAATACGTGAAAAAAAAAACGATCCTGATGACGAAAATTATTCCCTAGCAGAGGAAAAAATACATCCCTCTCGGATCGAAATGAAAACCTGATTGCGTATCGGGCGCGTAATCGTAAAAATACATGAACAATAAATTGAGAACTAGCTCGGCCGCTACTGGAATGTTAATTCGCGTAACCTTCTTTACCTTCTTCGCGTCGCTCGAAGAAGAGTTTTTGTAATAAAGTTTCGCAATAAACACGAGATAAAAAGAATGTTATATGAAACAACATTCCGCTATATACAGTACAGAATACGTTTATACACCGTTGTTAAAAATACGCTTATCTTTTTAATACATCAGATTTTTCGTTTTGCGTAATTGATGAATACAGTATTTACTCATTTAATTTTAATCATGGTATAAATTTTTTCACAATATGCAACAGCCGGTGCAATGCAAAAAATACACGACAATGTATGCGCGGCGATAAGGTTCGTGACTCGATTCATAATTAATGGTTTTTCCACATTTCACAGTGTCTTTAAAGAGTTATCTCCGCGCGCTAATCGCGAAACAAGCAGGCGTCCAATTTCGTTAGAAGGTGAAATTCCATTCTGAAAGATAGATTATTGTTTGATCGCCACAGCGAGATCCCATCAACGAGACAAAGCAGATAAAGACGAAAACGAAAAAAATCGTCATCGACACGCCGACGTCAATTGTGTAATAGCGCGCGTTAATTGCCATGCGTCGAATCGAAGAGAATCCGGAATTTCTCTATTAATTAGATATCGTGTAAGCGCGTCGATCAAATTACAAATACTAGTATCTAATATTGGTAAGCAATATTGCTGCATATTATATATGCACAATTTTCATAGCATAAAAAAGATTGCACAAGATGATTAATCCGTATTAATCCAGCTTGTTCTTAATGACCGTATTATTAAATTAATTATCTCTAAGGCATTCTAAATCCTCAAATTTTGCGATATACTGGTGAATATGCATATATATATATTATAAAAATTAATAAAGATTCATCAAATTTTTGAAATCAATAAAGTCTTTCGAATAGATAATAATTTTGTAACTATAATTAATATACATTTTTATTAAGCATTACAGCAGATGTAAAAAAAAAAAAAAAAAAAACAAATCTCGTCGAAAAATCAGGATATTGATAGAAAAAGAAGATATATATATATATACTGCCCAAAGCCGGGAAGAAGCCCGAGGTACCGTAAGACATCTCGAAATCATTTCACCGGATCAAAATTTAAGGTACATCCTGACCGCGTCTCGAGCCCTCTCACCCCAGGAAATTATTTCTCGAAGGCACTTACGAAGGCGCTCACGAAGAAGTAATCGGACTCTGAAAATACCAAGCTGCACGCCGATAATGGCCGGTCACGAGCGAGTATGGCCCAAGGGTCTCTTTAGTCAAGAACAAGAACGTACATATGCGCGTAATAAGACCGATTTCTTTTGTTAATCGTATTTTCTATCGTACGATTGTATATTCTCGCGGTGTGCTTGCTGAAATTAGATCTTGTGATATAATGAGATATGTAAGTCTGAAAATATCTCCTTGGGAGATAAATGAAAATCAATTCTTTTTACGTTTCTTTTCCCCTGCTAACAATAAGATACAAAATCTCACGGACCGATTTACCGACGTAACTTACAGGTTTCCAGGGAATAAGTAACATAATGCTATACTCTTTTATTTGGAAAATAACGCTCAATATACCGTGCATTACACAAAAGGCAATAATATACAATATCATGAATAGATTGACGAATATTAATTTTTTTTTTGCTATCTTCCCGCACGACTTGAAGTTACGAAAAGACCAATACAACGGTCAACGGGTGAAGAAACATTGCGTCGCGCGTATGCATACGCTATTTGCGGTCATATGGGAGAGACGGAGAGGAACATCTCGCGCGAAGAAGCGAGACGGGGCGAATAAACCGATACACAGCGATACCGCATCCATGCGAAAGCGGACAGGCCAACAACTCTCGGAGGGGGCCTTCTCTCGTAGGGATGCTGGAGGAAGAGATCGCTGGAATGCACCGAGAACAGGTCGCAAGGCTGCCGACATTCCGAAATTTGCAACGGCTCGAGGACCAGAAAAAAAACAGCTGGGTATTGGCGAACATTGAACGCGCGCGAGCCAACTTTCGTAATCATCTCGTTTTAATCCGTCAATCCTACTTCGAAATTCGCGAAATAATAATGCATCGGGATATAAAATTAGAATTAATATAATAATAATTTTTATTAAATTTCGATTTAGATGAAACTAAACTATAATAAAATATGCGAGTATAGGAATAAAATTTAAAAATTCAAAAATATTTGTGTATACGAACAGAAAAATGACCGAGAAAATAGTACTTTGATACTTCATCTTTCAATTTTATATCGAAATATATTATACATTGATCTGTCAAAATAAAAATGATATAAATGTAAATAATGTTTCTTAAGTTTTCAATTTAAATGTATTATCAAAATGTAAGATCGACGATACAAAATTTGGCGTAAAACTGGAAAAAGATTCGAATAATAAAAATTGAAACAAGTTGATTTTTTATTTCAATATTTATATTAAACTTTTAATTTATGCATCTTTTACATGAACGCAAAATTAATTCTCACGAAGAAAGAAAAATATAATATATCTAAGCTTTCATTCATATATACTGCACAGATACATCAAAGAAATTCGTATAAAAGCCAATCCGTTGTAAAGTAAAGTGGTCAAGTTAAAAGATAGCGTAATCAATTTCGGCAATTAATGAAGTATTAAAATAAACGGCAATTTCGGCAATTAATGAAGTATTAAAACAAACGGTAAAATGACAACCAAATATAAAGAGACGGGTTTCGCGTGCAAAAAAAAAATATGCATTTACAAAGTGTCAACGATTCCGCTATCACACGCTATTTTCTTCTCGGTACCGTATAACATGAATTAATTTTTAACGTTTTTATTACATTTCTGTCCCCCTCTTTCCTCTCTCCTTGATTTTTACGAGGCCATTCCCTCATCAGCGAAAAGGCTTCGCCGTAAATAAAAATCATACGAGAAAAAAGCAGAACTATAAAGATTCCTTTCTCATTCTGATGTATACGCGCACCAGAAGCTGTATTTATATCGTCGATCGTGACGCAGCGATATCTCGCACGCATTTTCAAGTTAAAGAATTTATTAAGCATCGTTATTCTATTTTCATCGGTAGGAAGCACGATTTTACGTTTAATCAATATAATAATACGCGATAAATAATACAAAAGTTCCTTCTCTCCTCTAAATTTCAATTATCTCTTCCAATTTTGTATTGTATTTATTCAACATTAGTTTATGTTCATATAACACGGTTAAAAAGGAAAATTTCTTATTTTTCATATATATACACACACACACTAAAATCGCATATGCAATATACATGTATGATGTTAACATAAAAGCCGATTCAAAAATATTTTTTTACTACCGAGCAATTCCTTTTAACGCGCCAGATTTTATAATATGCTCGCTTGAGACGCTCTTAAATTGCCCCATAATTGTTGCTCGTTACGTGCGTGATTATCCAAAACAAAAACAAAAACAAAAAAAAAACAAAACAAAACAAAAAAAAATAAATGCGCTTACAAAGCAGCGTGAGATCGAAAGCTAAACGTCAAATCGCTGCGAAAAAAAAAAAAGGAATCGTACCATGTGGCAAGCGACTGCGCAACAACGTGACTCTCAACATAATCGCGTCAAGCGGTAATATCCATCCTGTATGCAAACTTATGCGGGATCTCACGAACGCCTCGCAATCGTTATATTATTCGTGTGGAAAAAAAAAATCACGCACTCTGCCATATTCTATCTGTTTTCTATGTGCCGGAACTGTTTTTGTCCGTTTCACACTTTATACATATACGCGACACTCGTGTGAATTATGTAATAATTTAAACGTGACTCGCGCGATAGCGGTCGAAGCACTAATGTCGAATAAACTCTTATTCTTATTCTTATTATCGATCCGGAATGTTACGTAGCGATAGCTAGATAAAGTTTATGAACCGCGACCACTATCGTGGTGCAAGCCGGAAGATCGGATGTCACTTTGAGGGACAAACGCAAGGGATAAACGAAACGTTGTACGTAGATCGCCGCGTTGGGTTTGCGGCGGAACTTACATAACATCAATGTTCTGAATAACAGGTTCTCCGTTCCTTCTCTTCGTTCGTTCTCGAACTCAGGAAGGAATTCGAGTATGAACGAGAAGGAACAGAATTGAATCAGATGCTCGAGTATAAGAGAGAGAAAAAAAAAAGAAGATAGAAAGAGATCACATTAGAAAAGAGATAAGAGAGAGAGAGAGAGAGAGAGAGGAAGAAAAATGAACCATTCATTATTATTTTAAAATAAAAAAATATTTTCTCGCTTTTTTTCTCTCTATTTAAAAACCAAAAAGAATATATATATATATACATATATATATATATATATATATATATATATATATGTGTGTGTGTAAAATAAGGCAACGTATATGAATAAAATACAAAAAAAATATAAAATACCAAAACATCGGATATAATAAATTCTTTAATTAATATATCGAGTCAATTTTTTTGTAAAGAAAATGTCGATATAGATCATTCTTCATTGGTACTTTCCGCAATTTTTCGCATCACGTGTGTCTTGCTAATCAAATTTTAAATACTATAAAATTCAATTTCTATTAAATTCCACTTAAAATTAAATAAAAAATGTAATTTTATTATATTCTCCCAAAATGTAGTTCATGGAAAACTCGGTTTTCAATCAATTTTAATTTAATAAAAAAATTATTATTTTGCCTTACTTCTTTCGTTAAAGAAAATTCCATTCCAAACTTTATCCTTACAAAGACATTCAATACTTTTAAAACACCATATAACATAATAATATATAAATAATATATAAACATATAGTTAAGAAAATAAATCAAGTAAAAAGGAAAAAAATCTAAGAGAAAGATATCTACGCTATGTGATTGTCATAATTGTATAATAGATAAACGAATTTATAACTCGCTTATTAAATTCATCTTTTTCTATCTTTGAAATGCAACGGAAATCTTTCGCATCGATCTAAACGCTCAATAATTACAACTATATGCATATTCATACATTTATGCAAATGGAAAAATAGAGGAAAGGAAGAAAAAAGGAGAGAGAGAGAGAGAGAGAGAGAAAAGCAGAAGGCGCGCGCGGTAGCGAAAGAGGAGGAGCCGAAAAGAGGACGAGGAAGAGGATTACAGAGAAGACGGAGGTGATACGAGTCCATCAAGCAAAACTCACCCTGTTGCATTCCAGAGCCTCCGCGCTGTGCTCCTCCTTCTGCTTGAAGCAGCTGCTGCACTTGCTCTTGTTGAATATGTTCGGCGCGAACTTCCTGCACTCGGCGCCGGTGCCGCGAACGCCGCCCGCCGTGCCACCCGACATCGCGACACGTGCGAATTAGCCGCGATCGTTGCCGAGATACAGCATCGCCTTCTTTCGTCTTCTCCGTCGACCCGCGATCTGTCCTTCCGGCTTCCGTTTCGGAGCACCACTCCTGGTTTCCTCTTTCACAAAATGTTCGCACTCACGCGAATGTCACTTTCACACAGTCGCACAGTCTTTCGAACGCGAGCTCTCTTTCGTCGATGCAGAGATCTCGTTTAGCGATAACGCACGCACTGCTCTTGACGGAAGTCCCCTTACGGGATCGCAAACGCCGAGGTCGTTGACGTCGATCGCGCGACGGTTATCTTACGCGAGATTCACCGCCAGCTGTTCGACGATGCGGTAATGTCAATTCTCGATACGTTTTTCGTCGAAATTGTTCGACGAGGGAGAAAGAGAGAGAGAGAGAGAGAGAGAGAAAAAAAAACACTCGTTCGAAAAACACGTCAGAAGAAAAAACCGCTATTTTGACAATCGCGATGCTTGTTCGAATTTTCCTTCGTACGAAAGAAACTTCACTCGCGAAAACGACGACTCTGCAAACAACGTTCAGTTCATTGATCTGAATTGACACAGAATCCAGCTTGTCGTGATTTTCGTTGAGATCACGTTACGTGTTTACAATCAGCACTGCCGAACGAGCGTAGAAAACACAGTCGCGTACGCACAATCGTTCATACAACACTCCTCATCGAGTCAATACAGTCAGTACGATCTGAATACTCGCTTCGTCTCGATGCGTAAACACACTCGCGCATTTCCTTCATACATATGTACATATGTACATATGAATCCCCCTTCGATCGCGGCGCGGAGCCACGACCTCGCCTCACTACTCCGACACTCCTGCGGAAGCACGTGGATTTATGAGAATCCCACTCACGCCTTGTCAAATGTCACGACAGACTACCGAACAGCTACCGCTAGCAAATTCCACAGGTACGTGAATATATCGCCTCGATGCAATGCGCGATGTTCACGTCATTGACGAACGAGATCTCGTAATCTCGTAGCGCCACTTGAGGACGTTGGCGAAAATATCCGATATCCGTGATTCTTCGCGGATGCTCTACGCGCAAACACGTATATCGACTCGCTTGAATGTAGCACGTATATCGATACGAGGGAATAGAATTCAACTTCGCACTCGTTTCGTTCACTCCCGGCCGAATGTCACCGCGAGAGGAGAATCCACGGGCGCGTAATCCTAATCCCGAAATAGAAAGGCGCGGACGCGCGCCCGCGACGATAATGACGCGATGACACGACGATACGACGCGACACGACACGCGCACTTATTTACGACGACGGCACGGCGCGTCGCGCTGCCCGTGACAGTACGCTCGCGCAGACGTCCATCTGCGATCTGGCCCCGTTTGACTCTATCTGCGCGCTTCGCCACCGCCACGACTCTCACCGCCTCACGTCTCACGTCTCACCGTCACAACCCGGCCGACCGCGCAACGCACTATACTTCACGTCACTACGCGCGATCGCGAATATAGTCCCTCGCCTACGCCCGCGCCATCGCGTTGCGATCGTCCGAACTTGGATGTTTTCGCGCGCACATTCACTCTGCCACCGACATTCTTGAAATATTACAATATTATCAATAATATTATTTACTAATTATATCACTTGTCGATGATTGTTTTAATCCCATATCAGAGACTGATATATTAAAAATTAAAGAATAAAGAAAAGAATTTGACTAATTAAAATAAATAAAAAGGGGACCTAGTTTATTCAATTTTCAATCACATCTTCAATCATCTTTATAATCTGACACAGACTTTACATATCTCCCATGTATCATTTCTTTCCCTTTTCCCTCGAAGATAAATGCGTTCTATTTTCGATCTAGCGAGATGCAGAAAGCGTAAAAGATGCAACTTAAAGCAGATGGATCGATTATATTATGTTTACTCATTTTACTAGCACTTTTTATACGTTTCGTCTCTTTCTTTCTTTTCGACGCAAATATTAATTCAATTCTAAAACCAAAAGAACGTAAAGAAATAAACTGATTTACATGTTTCTTTGCTAATATAACTCGCAAAGCGAATCGCAAAGTAAAGCTTTCAAATTTGATATTTGATGTAAATAAAAATGGCGAATATTCAAACATGGCATAGAAATAAAGTAAGATGTATTATATTCGCGTATAATAGGTCTCATTTTTTACGTTATAATTCGAATATTTTCTTCGAACTATCAAAGAAAATAAAATTCAACCATATACTTTTGGTTAAGATACCGCTCATTCTTTAAAATTATATATTAATCTTTAGTAGAAGTTATAGTGTATATAAGTTCATCTCTTCTATATACATATACGATAATACGATAATACTTCGATTAACAATAATTTAGTATGAAAATAAATCAAATCAGCTTAAATTAGAAATATGTACATTTTATAAAATATATTAATAAAAAAATTAAAAATTGATATATATATACTTCGAATATGTTGCCCGATATATGCAAGAGAAAGAGAGAGAGAGAGAGAGAGAGAGAGAGAGAGAGAGAGAGAGAGAGAGAGAGAGAGAGAGAGAGAGAG
>JBCAUJ010000038.1:12691376-12713655 GCA_038406275.1 Cataglyphis albicans
AGAGAGAGAGAGAGAGAGAGAGAGAGAGAGAGAGAGAGAGAGAGAGAGAGAGAGAGACAGAGAGAGAGAGACAGAGACAGAGACAGAGAGAGACAGAAAGAGACAGAGAGAGACAGAGAGAGAGAAAGAGAAAAAGAGAGCTACCAAAATATAATATTTTGCATGTTTATTTCGTAGACTTTCTGTATATTTTATCATATTTTAGATATATATTATTATCATCTACATATATTTCATTATCCAATTAATAGGATTTTGTACCTCCACGCTTTCCGATACGATTTGAATACAGACATGATGGAAAAACGATCCACTTATCTTCTCGAACTTTATTCAATGCGAATTTGCATCGAAACTTGGAACGCGGCTCTAACCGCCATTCGGCCTTCAAGTACCGCCGTATCCAAGAGAAAGTTCAAAACGGCGACAACTACTCGAGTCACATGAGTAACGCGCGCGCGGGCGCTCTTCGCTCTATCAGCTGATTTTTGCGTCCGGTTCGACGAGTCATGCTTTTTCTTCCGGTCCTTGTAGACCGCCGTTTCAGTATCTGCGGGATCGACGGCGAAGATGGTAGATGAAGCTGGTGACAGGTTCGTAGGTCGAAATTATTCTCCGCACTGTTAGCAAAATGCGACATTTTTTCGGCGAAGAGAACATCGCCGGAACGCGTCGCCGCGACGCGATCTCCATCGCCGTCGATATGAAATTAACCTCAAAGCCAGTGCGGTGTGCCGTACGACGGATTTATCTTTCATGACAATAAATCTCTTGCGTGTGTATCCGATCCTGAATACATCAAAGAGCATTAAATCCGCGAGTTTTACGGTTGGGATGATTTCGCGAAATAGAAAAAACGATATTTTAATTCGCGAATTGGATCCACGCTTCTTTAGAGCGGCCCGTATAAACTGCTGTCACTTTCGCCGTCGTTCTTGCTTAATCTTAATTTGTGTGTGTATATATATATATATATATATATATATATATATATATACATGATTGTATATATATATATATATACTTCTTTTTATTATTATGATATTTAATCGCTATCGATTCACAATGCTGAGACGGAAATACGGAAATGCTGGTCTTAATCTCGCCGGTTTTATAAAACATACATATTTACGCGATTAAAACAAATGTAACATTGATTAACTTAATCGATGTCTTACATAACATACAAAAGAATGAAATCCCGGAAAGCATTGCGATTTCTAATATTATTTATTATGTAGAACTCGATAATGCTTGCATTGCATCTATTTAATATATATTCGCAGGTGATAATCTAAAAATGAAAGTAGCTTTATCATTACATAGAAGAAGAATTATCGACTTTGTTTTAAAAAAAATTTTATAGCTATGGAGATATGCATAATTTTGGCACGCTGACATGAGAATTATATAAATTTTATGTAAACAACTACATTGCGAAGTGTAATAAAAAATTGTCCGAAAACGTGCAATATTAAATTATAAAAGTAATAATTAGCATATTTATATTTCCTCTTTTTATAGAGATGAGTCCTCTAATGTTGCCATTATCAGAGAGGTATATGATAGTGAGAATGCTCATGAGACATTTGAATACGAGTTAGAGAGAGCATTAGAATCAGAATGCAGTTTAATTGTTATCGAACCATCAAAATTAGGTGATGAAACCTCTAGATGGATAGCAGTGGGAAATTGTCTTCACAAGACCGCTGCGTTGTCAGGTCTTGCTGCAATCGTCACAGGTTTGCTTAATTTATATAAGAATTATTTGAATATATTTATTGAAATTAATTATATATATATTTTACAATACGAGTGTGCTTTTTTCAGGAGTACTTTGGGGCGATCGACCATACATTTGTGGTCCACTAGGTTTTACGGCAGTTATAACCTGTGGATTATATACAGTCTCTTGGCAATTTGATCCTTGTTGCCAATATCAGGTAGAGACTGATACCAGTAAATTACCACATGTAGAGCTCTTAGCTGTTCTAGGTCCTTCGTCTCCCACATTTCTTGTAAGAAAAGATGATTCGAGGAGACGGATTCTTCATACAACTATTACATTGGCAGCTCTCAGCATTACTGCCTGGAGAGTGTACCAGGCGTTTAAATGAAAGAGTTATTACTGGCATTGATTTTAGGCCAGAACGAAACAATAAGGTGAGCAAAATGTTTAAATTTCACAATAGTAGAACTTTTTAATTAATAAGAATGTAAGAATGTACTCTCTATTGTTATTATTTTGATGATTGATTCATATTTTTTGATACTATTTTACAGGTGAGTGCTGCTTATGTGATCTGACTAAACTACATAAATGCAAATAACAAAAGCCAGATTTTATCCAAGTTTTTACATTGGCATGTCATTTCCTTAAAATTTTACATTGTTATATTCTTTGATCTCCACCTGAGAAAAATTGTGACAGATAACTGTATTACAAAGTTGCAAAAGCCATATATATATATATATATATATATATATATATATATATATATGCAGTATCTAAACCAGAGAAAAAAAAAAGATATTGACATAAGTGTTCTTAGAATTATGAAATTTGCAACGGTATATATGGATTTAGCATTATGTATTTTTAGATTGTAAATATAAAATAGGTAGAGAGAGAATAAAAAAACACCCACAGTACATATGATATGTTAAAGGGTATGTTGCCTAGATTTTCTCACCCAACAGAACAATCTATATTGAAATGACATAATATCAGAAGATTAGGTTAATTATAAAAACTTAATGTATTTTTTTAGGCTTTGATTATTTTATTAATCACAAATATGTAGAATAAGATATACATTTTTTTTCATTACAAACGCGCATATAAGAACTTTTTATTGTTTACATTAGTCCTATCAAATGAAAGCTATCACATACATTCCTGTAAATGTTTAAAGATAATAAAAGCCAAAATCCTGTACATTGTACGATATGTGAACTTTTTCACATAACAAAATTTGTGGTCACATGAACAACAAACCGTATTCCTCGTATGTACATCGACAGAAGAGCTCAAAATATGAACATGGTGATATGTACATAGTTCTGAATATTATTCTAACAATAAATGTTAGAAATCAAGTTTATATAATTAATATACTTTAAAATATTATTGTTATATTGTTATATAAAATAAAGCACAAACGTCAGAGAAACAAGAATGGTAAGATCAATATTTGAAAATCCATTTGGATTTTGCTCTAAAGAGTTCTATTTTATACACAAAGCGCAGAAAAACTTATATTTTTATTAAAGGTTTCTTTCTCCATATGTATTAGATTAATAAATTACAATATTACAGAAAAGAAAATCCATTGCACATAAAACAAGCTATTAGAATAGAATATGCAGTCAAATTTTTTAAATCTGTAAAACTTTTCAAATCAAATTATATCAAAAATTATGCATTTCTATGTATATGGCAGCTATGTACCATCAACATATATATGAAATGTAACATTTTTAATGAAAGTATGTGTAATCATTTGATGTTAAGTTTAACATCATTATATTTTATTTAACATAAACTTTTATTATATATGCTTTTTTACACGCTTTTTTAAATTTCTGTTTCATTATATAAAGAATACAGAAAATAGGCTAACAAACATGTGATCTATATGTAGAGGATTTTGCAAATTAAAAAGGGATAAATTGCCTCATGACAACAGAGTTTAGATTTTATTACAATAAGTACATTCTTTTTGAAAGTGATATATACATTATATATATATATATATTAAAAAACTATTATATTTTAAGTTTATATTACTTACATAAATAAAGAAAATTTAATGAAGTGGCAAAATTTAAATAAGTTATCATTTTAATATTAAATACATATTATTCTTTTTCAATAATCTACAAAAAAGATTTTAATAATAAAACAATTTTTGAACATTTTATCTTGTTTAATTTTTACTCCTATTTTTTTATACGAATATACTAGAAATAGTATATTCACGGTTGCTCAAAATTATATATATTCTTTATTGTACAATATTAAATTCAAATTTTTTAACATTCTTTTTTCTAACATTCTAATTTTTTACAAAATTATTAATTTTATACAAAAAATATATATTATTTATAAATCCATTTCACAATTATAAAACACAATCAATTATATTCTATTTTTAATTACATAGTATTTAAATTAATAATTAAAGTTTAATATTATTTATTCTTTGCTGATTTTCTTGCACGTCTTTGCATAATCCAGAAGAAGAGCGAAGGAAATAAAGTTCTAAGTACTATAGCAGCCTTTGGGGAAAATGGTGCAATAGTAACTTCTTTCTCTTGCTTCAATATTGATTTTAAAACACATTCAGCTACATACTCTGGTTGATAACCACTTTCAGTTGTTTTGTCCATTACTACATAATATAATATAAAATCATATAGACAATATAAAGTATTAATATCTATCAATTATAATATTTAAAATACTAACATCCATATACTTGTCCATTTCCTGTTAAAGCATTAAGAGAAAGAGATGTTTTAATGTATCCTGGATTAACAACTGTAAACTTAATATTTTTGTCAAACAGTTCTGCTCTAGCGGTATCATACCAAGCTTGTAACGCATGCTTAGATGCAGCATATGCAGATCTGAAAATTTGCAAATATTGTATATTAGTAATATAAATAATCTTAAGATAATTAATATTGATTCTTAATTAAATACTTACCTAAGTGGAATAGCAATATTGATTCTTAATTAAATACTTACCTAAATGGAATAGCAATTCTCCCTTGTACACTACTTATACCAACTATATGGCCAGATTGCTGTTCTATCATGAATGGAAGAATAACTGCAAATTAATAATGAATAATGGTCTGTTACAAAGTCTGCATCAACATTTTTATACATGATACACTTACTTTTGCTCAATGCAACTTGAGAGAAATAATTTGACAACATGACTTTTATATCTACATCAACATTTGTATTAATAACTTCGCCTCTATACGAAATGCCAGCATTATTTATTAAAATATCAATTCTGCCATGTACCATTATAGCCTTTGACACTTCAGCTTCCAAATTATTAATCTCAGTTAAATCTAATGGCAAAACAATGGGTGGATGAGTTGGAACTGTCTGAAAAGAGCAAATAATAATTGATATTCTACATATATATTTGTCTGCTAAAATAAATGTTATAAAACATACTTGATGGGTATTTATCAAATCATTTTTTACTCTCTCCAGTTCTTCTTTTCTGCGAGATACTAAGATGATTCTACAACCATAACGGTAGAATGTATGAGCTAAAGCTTCTCCCAAGCCGGAACTGGCACCAGTTATCATTACCACCTGAATTGCATGATATATATAAATATATATATATATATATATATATATATATATATATATATAATAAAAAACAATCAATTATATTTTATTCACATCATAAAATTCTATTCTTGTTCTCTTAAAAAAAATGTAAAAAAATATGTTACCTTGCTGCTAAGAGCTGCTCTTTTTCGTTTTTGCTGCACGATGTTAAAAAGGTGATATATCAGCCAAGGGATGGTTACCGGAATACCAAATAATTTAAACAACCACCATATAATGCTCCAACCCGCTAAAGTTTCTTCCTGTCGTTTCACGTTCATTGTGTATCACAAATTTTGAAATAATGACAGAATTAATACTACATGTGCACATTTAGTTAAATCTCCAATCGATAGAAAATTAATTAATTTACAAGATTTATTATTATATATATTTCAATCGTTTGACTTGTCATTCATAAAAAAAGAGATATAACCTTTGAACATGTCAACATGTCAAAGACAAATAGTATGAAGTTCGTCACGTTTTTTTTATAGGGATATTCGTTTCAGTTGCCTTTCTGACGTTCATTATCATACAACTTCAGATAACATCCTATGTAGGTCACTGCTTTGCAGATAACCTCGCAATATTATAGCTGTCTAACAGTGTTTTTGAGACATCTAGAAATTGAATTTGGATAATTCTTTGAATTCTGCGTTATCATGCAGGTCTTTAAATCACAATAAAAAAAATAAAATGTATATAAAAGTATGTAAAAGTATTTCTCTGTGTGTGCAAGACATAGTCAATACTACCTATGCTCGCAGAACGAAGAAGAGAATATATTTTATTCATTGGCTATAAATCGCGCATGAAAATCATCTTGGCATGATAATATACACTAATATACGTAATAACACCCGCGAATGCATGACAGCCAGTCTTGTTAGCAACGATAGAACCCAACTTAACCTACAAGATTTGGCTTGAGGTGAAACTAGGTTTTGTTCGAGCATTGCCTCGTGCATGTTATATACGTCTCACGTTGACGTAACGTTGACGGAACGTCAGTAAGTGACGAATGAAATGGAAACTCACGAGAGCGAACAGTACGTGACGTTTCCTCTTGACAGTGTACATGATGCCATACAAGAGAATATGATATCTCACGAGGAGATATGTGAACCTGTCGAATGCGTTGACGAATGTGTCCTCCAAGAGGACCTTACGGAAGTCTCAGTCAGTAACGCTAACAATATTGATATTGCTGAGTCGCATGAAGCTGTTGAAATTCTTACGGAACAGTCAGATGAAGAAGATGACAATCAGGTGGTATACCCAATGTACATCAAGCAAGAGGAACAGCAGCAGTACACATCAGGTGACGATGAATCCATGGCTGTGGAAGCTTTGCGTCAATTGGGTGGTATGTATCCATGCTTCGAAAACAAGAAAATCAGCTGTCCAATCTGTAAGTGTCTCTTTACTCAAGAAGAGATGGTTGAACATCAATCTATATGTACAGTGTCTAAACTATCTTGCATCACTTGCGGTGAGAGATTTGAAAGAAAGATTGATCTGAATAATCATATGGTATGTCATCAGGTGGATCGCCCTCACGCATGTAGAACATGTGGCAATTTGTTTCGTTCTAAAAGCAGTCTGCAAGCACATATGCTGCAGGTACATCAGGTCGAACGTCCACATAAATGCACTATCTGTGGCTTGGACTTTCAGAGGCCCTCTAGCTTATCTAATCACATGAAGATACATACGTATGTCGCAGGACGAGCGATCATGCAATCACAGGGAAATAATATATCTCAATCAGTGGAAACATTTAGGAAGTGGCCAGAGAATGCGTCTGATTCACAAAATACATCTCAAATGCCATCTTCATCTGTTCAATCTATACAAAATTATGATGTATGTCAAGTTCAATGGCCAGTCTCATCATACAATTTTCATAACGAACAATCGACAGTTACCACAATATCGAATCATCAGGAGAAGATGGATACGCTACAAGAATTCACGGTAATGCCTAATGGTGAAGTGACACAATTCAGCGAGTATACTGAGCAAAACAATATCAGTAATCCAGTCAATAATAGTCAACACTACGATATATCGATAAATTCGTTTAATACTCCCGATGGAATAGTCAAAGTCGAGACGCTTTCGTATAATAATGCGAACAAAAAAAGTTATGGAAAAATTGAAACAAACAGCAGTAAGCATTACGCGTGCAAGCATTGCGGGATCAATTTTTCACGCGCGACCGCATTGGCATCTCATGAGAAGATTCACACTTCTAAAAACTGGAACATGCCAATCGAGTGCGAATACTGCGACAAACAGTTTCAAAACGGAAATCATTTAGCGAATCATCAGATCACTTGTGCCAAGAAGATAATGCAGAACAATATAGAGCAAGGCGTGCCCAACAACAAGTGGGGCAAACATGCTTGCTCCGAGTGCGGGAAAAAATTCACGACTAAGCAGAAAATGTTTCGTCATCAGTGGATTCATCGGAAAAAGACGCACTCATGCGAAGTATGCGGTTTGCAGTTTGAGAAGCAAAACGAGCTGGACGAGCATAGATTGTCTGCGCATCCCGGAGATTCGCCATTCACTTGCACTGAATGTGGAAAGAGCTTCGTGTCGCGACAAGGTCTCTGGGAGCATGGTAGAACGCATGCCGGAAGTCCGGCGCATTTTCAATGCGACACTTGCTCGAAAACCTTTTCGTCTCGCCAAGGATATTTAATACATAATCGTACGCATACTGGGGAACGACCGTATGGCTGCAAGTTTTGTTGGAAAGCGTTTCGAGATGGTGGGACCTTGAGGAAGCACGAACGGATTCACACCGGAGAAAGACCGCATGTGTGTCCGTTATGCTCGAGGGCTTTTAATCAGAAAGTAGTCTTGCGCGAACACGTTCGATGGGTCCACGCTGCGGGAAAGAACGAAACAGAAGCGAGCAGTCCTCCGTATCCATGTCCCCTGTGCGGTGCTCTAAATCAAGACCGCGATGAACTCTGCGCGCACATCGTTAAGCATTCGGATCAGATGATAGCCGAGGCAAAGGCGAAGTCTAACAACGAGACCTCTCCAAAGTCGAAATCAACGAAGAAGAAATCATCGAAATCAACGTCATCGTGTAACGCACGGGCAAAGCAAAATGCTGCCTTGGAGCATTTCATCTCCAAGACAGAGCAAAATGAAGCCTTATTATCCATTACTAATACATCTGATAAATCAGATGATTTGCACGTTATGAACGAGAAGCAGAATAATACCTTTGTTGTGGTTACCACGGAAAAACGTAACGACGGTTTTATAGCGATATCCGAACTTAAGCACAGCAACATACGGTTCATTGTGGAAGGCAAGGAAGATGAGAACATTCACGTACTTCAAGTGGATCAGAATCATCGAAATACTCTTGATATGATAGCTATAGATAAGCAAAACGAGGCACACATTGTGTCGACAGAATCCGTAGACAATGCGCTCGATGAAACGCTCAGACAAAATGATATATCCACAATGCACTTAATTCAATCTACTAAACAGAACAATACTCTAAATATAATATCGAAACAGAACGAATCGCTACCTGTTCTAGCGATACCGAATCCCCAGAGCCACGAAAATTATTCCAGCCAAATCATACAAGTGAGCAGTACCGATATATCTATGGATGTAATGACTGAGCAAACCTTAAAAGAGGAAAGAGATCAAGATGAACAAGATACTTTAGTAGGAACATCTCAGGAAGAGACTGCTCATGTTATCCAAGTTGTACAGTATCAACAACATGAGAGTGATGATGGAGAGGATTTTACTTGTGAAATCTGCGAGGAAACTTTTGCTGACAAAAATATGTTGAAAGAACATATTAAGGTTCACATATAATTACACTTTGCTGTTCATTGCATTGCTTGTGATATTCCACATGCTATTAATATGACTCTGTAGAAAGTAACAAATGTACATATGACAAATCCTTTACCAATAAAAACTTCATATCGCACAGAATTTATTTGTAATGCTTTGTTTATATGTAATATATTTTAAATAAGTTTAGTTTTTATGAAAAGAGATATAATGTTATGTACATTTGTTACAAAGTTGATGTGCATAAAGTTAGTTTACAAAAAATACACATTTTAATTAATTATATAAGATACACATATCTAATCTCACTAGAAAATGCTATAATTAAACATCATATACGTATTTTTTAATTTAAGTATAAAGATCTAATTTTTATTTTAAATTTAATTGTATGTTTTATTCCTTTTTTTAATAAAAAACTACGAGATGTTTAATAGTTTATTACAGTATAGTAAAATATTTATAAAACTAAAAAATTGTCAAATTGTCAAATATAACATTTCATCATAATTTGACATGGAAATGCAATTTTTTTATTTCTATCAAACAAGAAATTACTATAAGAATATTTTTTTTTAGATTGTTTCAGATAAATACACGTTACAAACACAAAAGAACATTCTGTTGGCATTTCTTTCTTTTTTGTGGAGAGAAATTGCAGCTACATTAAATCGATATATCTCAATTTTATATCTTACATCTTTGTTTTTAATTTAAACATACTTCTGGTAAAAGAAAATTTTCTGTAATGAACATATGAATCTTTACTTTTAGTTAAATGTCATTTTTTCTTCTAATTACTGTTATAAAAAAGACACTATTGTATTACAATATTTATTATTTATCAATCATTATATTGTCTTTTATCTTTAGATGATTTTCCACATATTTATAGGACAATGAAATTTTAATAATTAATAATAAAGTAGCACAAAATATATATGTTCTTCCTTTTTCCAGGATATTAATAAATATTACAAGTTGCTTTCATGCATGTAGATGATATATATGTGATAAGATATAATTCTAAAGAATGAATTGTTTGTGTAAAATCAAGTAGATACATTCTATTATTCTTGAAAGCTACATATCCTGAGAAGAGAAACAAGATCTGTAATTCGGTTTGTGTTACAATTTTATATACATACATATTTCTGTTTATGCAACTTATGTTACCAACAAAAAGTCATATCCAAGTAGAATGAAATAATACTGAAACTGTAAAATATGAGATGTGCAATAAGAAAATAAAGTGTACTTTATTTTGTAAACCATCCATTATTTATTATATGCGTATTTATTCATATGTGTTTATTTATATGCCACCGTTGTATATCATATATTGTATTTATATGTACAATTGTATTAAAATTAATTTAGAAATAACAAAAAAAAAGTATAAAATAAGACTATAAAAACATAATAAAATTTATAAAAAACATATAAAAGTAAAAAAAAAATTTACACTTAAAAAAATAAGCATTTTTATATAAAATAATTTCAAATATGTGTATGTATATGTGATAAAATGTATAAGTAATTTGTTGAACTACATTTTGGCTACGTTCCGTTTGGCGATTGCAATGTTCCTAAAAGTATATCCTTGTTATTCACTGAAAGTTAAACAAGGACAGATGATATTCGCGAGTATTGCTATCGCCTATAAGTGAAACGTAGTCAAAGATTTTATAGCAAAAGAAGAAATCGACCAATCACGTGTTTAGCGCCATGTTGCTGTGTTTTTCGTACGATTTCGAACGATCGATCGATTTTTCTATGCATATATCACTTTGTTTGACGCAATTATTTAAATTCGTTTAAAACAAATATTTAATAAGAGAAAAATGGAAAGGAGAGAAACAAAGATTATGATTGGAACAAACAGATCTTTCGAGCATTTTTGAAAGAACTATGATATATATGTCATAAGAAAAAAAGAATCGCGCGCAATCACGTGTTCTCACCGGTAATAAACAACGGTGCATAGTTTGTCGCGAACAGTTGTTAACAGTTGTTAAGTTTGGTCACGTTGAAATTTCTGGGTGAGTGTGTACTTATCCTCCCGAATCTCGCTACAGTTACAGTAATACTGGAGGATATTTCGAGGAAAGAGTCGAATCTTATCGCCGTTTCAGATTATTGTCGGATTCCTCACTGAGTAAGGTAAGATAAATGAGCGAAATGAGCGCCACTGCGATATTTATTTATAAAATGCCGTAAGAAGAAAAACGCATTTGTCTTTCCTTATTATTAATTGTTTCATAATAACATTCACATATTATTCAACGAGATGAACCTTCTTTTAACTATTGAAAGAATTACCACGCCGTACAAGACCTTAACCTCTTTTTGAATACTGTGTATTGTCGCTGACGCGATCTGGCTGACAGGCGTGTTTACGATAAGATACGTTTATTATCGCGCAATTTAACACGAAGCTCATCCTTTATCACAGGTAACGTTTGTTAAAACCAGTGATAGATTGTTTTCTGCGCGAATTACACGCTGCAAGGTTGATTTCCAAGAGAAATCTAACCTGTGATCGCGCGTGATCTCTTTGAGGTTATATTTTTCTACGTGAATATTTCACGAATTGGATAGACTATTTCTGTTTGACGCATTCCAGAGTGGATTAAATATCTTAAAATTGTCGTGAGTGACAATTGTAATAAGCATTGTAGAAAGGAACATTGTAAGCAGTATGCCTACGTGGAACCAGATTCAGGCTCAGCTGCGGAATCCCAACAATCCAGTTGTTTTCTTCGACGTATCGGTAGGCACTACAGAGATTGGTCGTATGATCTTCGAGCTGTTCGAGGATGTGTGTCCGAAGACGTCGGAGAATTTCCGGCAATTCTGCACCGGTGAATACAGGAAAGATGGTGTTCCGCTGGGTTTCAAAGGTGCCATCTTCCACAGAGTGATTAAAGATTTTATGATACAAGGCGGCGATTTCGTCAACGGTGATGGTACCGGAGTGTTGAGTATCTACAGCGGTGGAACATTCCCAGACGAAAACTTCACTCTGAAGCATGACTCACCTGGTCTATTGTCTATGGCCAATAGCGGCAAGGATACCAATGGCTGTCAGTTTTTTATTACATGTGCCAAGTGCAACTTTTTGGATGGCAAGCACGTTGTCTTTGGCAGAGTGATTGATGGTTTGCTCGTCATGAGAAAAGTGGAAAATGTTCCTACTGGACCAAATAATAAGCCAAAAATTCCAGTTACGATATCTCAGTGTGGACAAATGTAATAGTAACATATTACTTATTTATATTTGTATAAACTTTCTCTCACATTATTGATATAATTGTATGGGCTTGTCTTTAAAAAAAAAAAAGAAACATAAAAATAAAATTTTTATTTTATATAAAATTATCGTTATGTATTTGGAATTATATACAAAGATGTAATTTCTTTATTTGTTTGATGCAATAACTTTACATATATTATTTTTGTAATTCATATTATTTTGATCTTCTGATATGACTCATTTATATATATATATATATTTGATATATAAAAACATTAAAAAACCTTTTATAAAATCATATACATATATAATAATTTATAAAAATCATTTATATAATAATTTATTTATAAAATGTGCTAATTAGAATTTTATTTTATTTTTCTTTTTTTTTATTTCTACATATTCTTAAAATATGTGTGTATAATAATTTATATAAAAACTTGTTAGAGATTTTCTTTCAATTATTTTAATAGATATTAATATATTTGCATTTTCTTGCTATTACATTACTTTCATAAAAAGTAAAATATCAAAAGAAGAGAAATTAAATATACAATGAAATTAAATAAAAAAAAACATTAAACAACTATTTATTTGTAGCACATTTAGTAAATTACTATTTTATTATATGTCCAAAAGATATACATTTGAATATATTATAATCTTTAGTAGAGCTAAATATATATATATATATATTTGCATATTAATTATTAGTAAAAGTTTTTAAAAGTTATCAAAACTAAATATTTATATAAAACTTATATATGTATACATATATATACATATACATATATTTGTTAGCTAAAATTTTAAATGGATGAGTAAAAGAAAACTCTCTCAGTTATCTTACGAATTTTAATTTTATTATTAATATCTGTACATATGAAATAAATATTCTATAATCATTCTACTTATCACGTATGTTTACGTTATGATCATGTTAACTAATGTAAGAATTTTTTCAATTTTGTCTTTATAGATCGAGACTGATTTTTACGAATTAAAGTAAAGAATTGTTCATACATATTGGAGTTGTCCATACACAGATTTCTAATTGTAGCATCGATTTGATGAAACTCAAATTATAAATTTATTAATCTATATTTGTTGTAAATTTTAATTTGCAGATATTGTTTGTTTCTCTAAACTTTATTTCATAACTTTCTCGCTTATTTATTATATGTCGTATTATGTACAATTATTTTAAGTTAAAATCTATTTCCACATTGGTCGATGTCGGTCGTGTAACTATTCAATCAATTATGTATGAATATGTTGATTACATCCATGATGTCTGAAAAATTCTAATATAATTTTATTATTATACTACACAGTATCTCAAAGCTATAATATATATTTTTTCAGATATGTTTTATAATTTCAAGATTTTTAAAAAATAAAATATTAGGTAATGTTTGTTTGCAATGTTTGTTATGATATTAATAATATCTGATATTAATAATTAATAATATCTTTTTATTAATTATTTAGTTTTTTAATTGAGATAAAAATTAAAAATTTACTAAAAATGTATTAAAAATTAAGTACTTTTTAAATGTAAAGTATTAGTTCAGCATTGTAACGCATTTCCTTTTATAATTTCGACAATAGTATCAATGACGGAAAATGCAATTTCATAAACTCAGTATATATCGAAACTAATATAGTTCACAATTAATTCATGCAATTTATTGAAATCGATACACTTTTATTATTTACGAGCATTTTATATAAAATTATTGGAATCTGTAATACATCGGCAGTCATTATCACATATTACATATATACAATAATTTATCTCACTATTGTTTCTATATAGACATATATGTATATATGTCTATCAAAATAAATCACCGGTATACTTTAACATGCATAGCCGTCTCTAAATTGTCCACAATTCAGAACAAAATTTGTACGTACCACAGAATTCTATCTATAATTATTATTTTTATATAATTATAATTATATTTTCAATATAATATTCTGTTTATCTTATAATTTTACTGTATATATATAATGAAATCTTTACCTTTATAAAAACTTTAATAAAACAGAAAAGAAATTTTAGATATTAATTGAATATTTTTGAAATTATATAATTTTATATTTATATGTATATGCATTTATAATTAATTTTTTTAATCGAATTTTGTCATAAATTACGATTTGTCTAAAATAATGCTCAAGACTCTCACACTTTATCGCAAAACTTGACTTAATATTGCATGCGTTATTGATACATTTTATCGTCACGAAGTATTATTTACTTGAAAGATCGATCGATCCATCAATCCACAATCTTCTCGCATGACATTTGAATGAATTTTTCAAAGGCAGATGACTTGCCTAAACATTTACGTGGTGATACCATTGTTAATCATCAATTCTTGTCAACAAATACGACTTCGGGAATCAGTAAGTTGATGACGGCGGGCCGTCACAGTTCCGTATCACACGGCTGTATAACGAGGGCCCTTTTTATTATTATCATCTACGTCGTCCCGAGTCGGCGCCGGGGACCGTCATCGACATCGTCACGATCTGAAATGCGATTGATTATTATTGTCAATAAATATTTTCTATCATATTCAAAAAGACAAAAAATAATCATTATTATTATAACTTACACTAAAAATAAAATGAACAAAAACAGAGAGAGAAAGAGAGAAACACAAAAAAAATCTTTGATGCTACTAATGAATGCTAAAAACTCGCCAAGAAGAATAATACTACCTGCTGTTGCAGAAACGATCATCGTCGATGGTATCGACTTGCGAGTTGTCATCGACGACCATGATGGGTGTCGCGCCATCGTGTAGGCTAGACTTGGAGATGGATTTCTTGTAGACGTCTCTGGTAACGCTTCTGGTAAAACTGAACTTTCGAACGAGTTTCTTGTCGAGGGCAGCCGGACTCTTTGGACCCTTCGCTCTGTACTCATCTTCCGTGCCTTCGTAGTGTGCCAGCATTACTTCCGTGGCATGCTCCTCGATCACGCTGAGTGCGTAATCAATATCTTCTTCAGTCGCATCCTCTTTCGTCACACAGAAGCGCAAGATATATTTGCCCATTACACGAGCTGGTATCATGTGCAGCCGACCGGATGCATTAATGTTGGCTAACAATTCTTGATTCATTTCTTCGCTCTCTTTCAATCGGAAACACACCAGGCCGACTCGCACGTCATTCAAGATTTCAAAACGCCTGTCTTTCTTCAAATGCGCTTCAAATCTCTTCGCCAATCTTATGTGATTCCTGATGTACTTTTGTAAACCGCTGATGCCGTACGACCTCATGACGAACCAGAGCTTCAATGCCCGGAATCGTCTGCTGAGCGGAATGCCCCAATGACGATAGTCGATTGATTCTCCTGAGCGAGCATGTTGAAGATAAAGCGGATCGACGACTAATGCAGACGTCAGCTTCATTCGATTACGCACCCATAGACAAGAACAATCAAAATTCACTAACAACCACTTGTTTGGATTTGTATTAAAGGAATCAGCATGCTCGATGCCGGCCATGAATGGTCTCATTTCCGGACAAATGAAGGCGTTACCAGCGTAAGCGCCATCCACGTGCAGCCAGATGTTGGGATACAGCTTGCATACAGGTCCGATCTCTACGAGATTGTCAAAGGCGCAAGACCCGGTAGTGCCCAGAGTAGTGGATACGTAAAACGGCACTAAGCCATTCGCCACGTCTTCCCTGATGGCTGTTTCGAGCCGTCTACCGCGCAAGGCGGCTTTATCGTCCGGCTCAAGTATCCGCAGCTTCACCAGGCTGATCATCGCTGCTTTCTCGACGCACGAATGCGACTCCGTAGAACAATAGGCCACCAATTTTGGCAGGAACGCCGAATCCTCCGTATTGGGTTCCTGCTCTTTCAGCATCTTAATTGCTTGCGTGCGCGCCGCCAGCATCGTCACCAGAATACATTCAGAGGCCGAGCCCTGAATCACGCCGCCACCGCTTTTCTGCTCCGACAGGAATTCAGCTGGCAGATCGATTGCTTTAGCATACCAATCTAGCACGATAGTTTCAAGTTCAGTACAAGCTGGACTAGCCGCCCATGAAAAACCGATGCAGCCGATCGCGTCTGACAGCAGATCACCGAGGATCGAGGGGAACGAGTTGCCAGACGGGAAGTAGGCGTGAAATCGCGGATGCTGCCAGTGGGTGATCTGTAAAATGCATTGTTGTCACGTACCAGCATAAGTCCGAGTAACCTACTTTTATGTTTTGAAATTGATTTATCTGTAAAAAGAATGGGACGATGGAAGGAATGGCGGAAATGTCGGTTGACAGCAGCAACTTCATTGTCACCGCGATAAAATGTTGCATTGGATTAAGAATGGACTTTGCGAACGTTCATGGAAAAAGTTGCGATGCATCATTTCTCGAAGCCGTTGTCTTCTTCAAAAATAAAGATTGGATCGTTGTGACGTTGCTATTGTCCTTCAGTTTTTCAATCGGCTGATTGTATACACGCGATTGCCGCTGAAATTACTTTTACTTTTAAAAATCTTTTCTGCCTCATTTGGCAATTTCAATTTATAAAATTGCCTTATATTTTATCTTTCTCTGAAGATCATGTTAATTCTGATATCGAGAATATGATTTAAAGTAAAAAAATTTTTATTATATAAATTTTCATCTCTTAAATATTTTAAATTTTAAACGAAAATATCATATATATATCGCAAATCTGCTTTTTGATATAATATTCTATATGATATCACATTAATTTATATGTAAAAATTATTTTATTTTTATTTTTTAAAACTACTTGTACTCCTACTTAGTTTACATAATCCGTGTTACATTATATATGCTTTTATATAATAACTCGGCACTCGACCTTAACTTTTACTCAAGTTCTTCAAAGGGCACACTTATGAAACAAACTTTCCGTGTCGCAAAATGCGTCGCGATTTATCTATCACGTCATTAATTTTCTAAACCGCCAAGAGTGAAAACGACAGGATGTTAGATTCTTATCTATCTCCTTTTTCTTCTCTCTTTCACGTGCACAAATATTATTTATATCGGCAGAGAGGAAAGGGAAGGGTTGAAATCAATGGCGAGAGAGAGAGAGAGAGAAAAAGAGGATCGATAATCGTCAACTACAATCGCCAGGTAACTCACTCCAGGCATTATTTTGCCGTCGACGTCTCTCATGATGGCGTCCCATGATTCCGGCTTAAGAGGCGCTTCTTTTGGGATCAAATGTCTCAAATAGCCAGGATCGACGTTCGCCGTCACCCTCCTGCCTTCCAGCGTGCGAATGTACTCGCAGATGTATTCGATCATCTCCTTACCGCGCACACGGAATTCATCGATGTTCATGATGTCAAAATAGAACCCCCACCGGCTGAAAAGTAACGATTTTTGTAAAGAAATGCGTGTCAAAGCACACAAAATGCTCGATTGTTATATGTCGTGACTTTTTTTTTAATGTTTTCACCAATGCGCCTGTTATCCTCTTATATTTGTTTCAGAAAAAGATCGATTCTTCCGTGTTTTTGCGAAGATTCTTCGCGGCGTATTAATTCTTTCGAGCAAAAGGAAATGTGCTATCGGCGAATACATCTAATAATAATCCGTGAAAGTATTATGAAAGTAACGTCGCGGAATGCTCGTGCATTGAATTAATTACACACGAGGTACCACATCATAAATATTATAGAAACAAAAACCAGGCCATATAAATTCTGCTAATTTTATGTATTTATTATTCCAGAAATTTCTGCGATAAAACGTAAAGTGTAAGCGTAAATTTATTCTGTCGTAGACAGTTTTTATTGTCATCATTAATTCACATTTTTAATAAATAAATAAAAGTTTCTTTGATTTTTTATATAACAAATATGGATTTCAAGATGCAATTTTTAAAGAATTGAGACAAGGAGCGAGTGGAACGAACGAAATCGTTGAAGAATATAGCTCCATGTTTCCTTTTTGCTACCGATTGAAAAATCGCTATACTTTGGCGGGAAAAGTCGATTCTTTATACTAAATTTCTTTATACTAAATTTTTTTACGTTAACAAATACAGATTTTTAAAGCCCGATTTTTTTATAGTCGCAAAAGTTATGTCGCTTCTTTTTAAAAAAAATCAGGCCATCGGTTGGCGAAAAACGACGACGTTGAAGGGTCTCGACGAACAATTCGTTGATTTCACTCACGTTTCGTTTCCGCTACCGCTCGAGAAATCGCTCCACTTTGGCGGAAAATCGGTCCTCTCAGTCGCGCGAACTTTTCGTTCCCGTAACTCGAGTGCCGCGCGGTTTTTTCTCGCACGTGTCGAACATTTGCCGCGAAGCACGTCAGACGAGAGACTAGTAGCGTCTGCCGAAGCGCCGGTCAGTTTTATGCGCGCTTCGACTCCATACATCCCTGCTATCACGCAGATAAAATTAATAACGTTTTAGAATGAAGCAAATTTGATCGCTCTAAAAGCAATTAAACCTAATTTTTTTTATCAATCTAAACTTTGCAGATCTATGCGAATTCTTAATTCGGATCACCAATGTGAAACATTGAATACAAACATTTCAACGTGAATATAATCTCTGGATGAAATCTTAAAATTGAAGAAAAACAAATAATAAGGAAAAATTGATATTTCTATATTGTGTTACCTCTAATTACGCGATTATAAAAAGAAAACGATAATTTTTTAATAGGTGAGACAAATATTATATAAATTGTCAAAATTGAAATTAATCAGTTAAACTTATTAAATACAAATTATATCTAATTATATAACACAATTAGTATTATGAGTTTTCTTAAATGTTTTGCAAGCAGTTAATCTTTTTTTGGTACACAATAATATATATTGTCATATTTACGTAAACATATATACTTTTTGAATGAAATCTTTTTAACGAATTTTTTTAACTATACTGTCTATATGATAGGAATTTATATATATATATATATATTTTTTTTTTTCCGTTATCAGTGACATATGACATTGAAGCTCATTATTATAAAACTGATTGAAACTAGCTATTCTTTTGCATATTCAATACTTTTAATAATGAAGCAAACGTGTGCAAACAGTACCATTTTTATTATGTATGTTCTATATAGGATTCGATTCTTTCCCAATGTGACATTTCTTAGATTAACGCGATAGAATGCGAAAATCCGCGAAAGCCAATATAACAAGACCAGCATCAATGGTTATGATGTTGCTATATAGCAGAGGGTCGCCGTTTGAATAAACGCCTCATACACAGTGTGCCGTGTTGCGCGCATAGGGGGTAAGTTCTCCCCTATCTGCCCCTTTCGTCTCTTCACCGTTTTATTAATAGACATTTACTCTTCACCTACATTTACAACACACCCTGTGGAAGCGGTGACAGGTCACCGGTCAATCTTCGTAATACACACACACATACATCGATCACTACTCGTTTTCTCATCGCCACCTTCATGCATGATCTACTCGCATCCGCCGTTTTTCGAATTGGATCCCTCCCATTGGATCCCGGTAGAGCTTCGATGCTCGTGAACGCGTGAGAAGTAATTAAACTGAGTTCAGTGTTGGTCGATGGCTGGCCTTTTTGCGCTTGTATTATAATGGCGATTTCGACGAAATTAGCGAACCTGAAATCACCGATATACACGGGTTGTCACAGATTCACCCACTAAATGCCCACGTTTCGCATACGACTTCTTTAACTGTTCTGAAATCGATATTTTTCTGACAAAACAATACAACGATTTTTTATTATAAATGAGCAAGACTTTTTTTTTTTTAATTAGCGAAAATTAAAAAAAATATTTCATTTTTATTACGATAAAATTTTTTGTCATAAGTGAAATTATTAAATTTTATCTTGTAATATCATTAATTTCTTCCAAACTTTTTTAGCTGATTGATTATCTCCAGTAATTTTTTTTTGTATATATATATATATATATATATATATGAATGATACATATTATACACATATTATACATTTATTTTTGTTCAAATCTATCTTATTTAAAGTCATATTATATGGATACTTAACTTTTTTCAAATTTTTTACACATTCAAGAATCTTATCATAAGACACTCAAAAAATTAAAAATTTTTTTCTAAGATAAAGGATATTTTAAGACATTATAAATATTTTGAATGTTTCTTAGAATTTACATTATTTGAGGATTTAAAAAAAATGACACAATTGAGACTACAACATATTTAATTTCTTATCGATTCAAATATACCACGGAGATTTCGGCGACATCTCATTGATTGTATCTTTCGATGAGCAATTTCGCGCAGAGTTTATTCTTCCCATTTAAGCCCATTTTAGCCTCTTTATTTATAATTTGCGACAGAATTCGAGACAATATTTTATGTATATAATATGATACATCGTGCAATATGGATAATATAATATATTTGCAGAATCAAAATCATATAAGATTGAAGTACATAATTTTTTTTATGGACAGATATAAAAAAAAATGCGTGCTAAAATTTATACAATAAACTAACAGAAGTAATCGTAATTCACTATTTATAATTTTAATTATGCAGTTTGCGATAGGAATTGACGTCCCGAGAAGACAGATAATAAAAAAAATTAATAATTCTTGCACGATTCAAAATGATCTATATCCTCCATGTATAATCCGAGATTAGTTTTAACATGAGACCTTTTTTCTTCTAATTATATTTACAATTCTATACATAAAATTATAGAAAGAATTATTTTCTTCCCAAATTGTGTGTAAGCTGTGTCTAAGGTGGGCTATCGAGATTGTCGGCAGTTTCTCAGTTCCCAATATAGTCTTATTGTTAGCTAGCGGATTTCTTTTCCATCTTTTTGAAGCGCGTAAAGAATCATCCGTCATGATCGACATACTTTAGAAGAAGAACTCTTCGCGAAGAAAGAAAGGATCGATGTAAAACAGATTACGCCCGGCCATTGGGCGACCTGCCGCGCGAGGGTGAAGCGGAAGGGGACGGATCTGGACTGCATCCGTTACTACTACCGCGACGACTTCCGGTACCGCCAGCCTTCAGACGCACCATAGTGTCCAAGTGGCGAAATCTGTGCACGCAGAATTCAAAAAGATGTGATAAAGATATATAATAAAACATTAGATAATATATTAACAATAATCGATATAATAATCGGTAAAATCGATAAAGTCTTCCGCAAAATTTTTGCCGTTATTATCTCTCGCTTTTATCAAAATGATCTCTTTAAAATTAAAATAAAAAACAAGTAGAAGTTACAATATCTGATGGAAAAGAAAAGTCAATTGAATACAACAGTCTAGACATAGATAATGTCACACTTTCTATTCTGTAATGGACTTGTATTTTCAATGGAGTCAAATGTCATTATAGTAACGGTCGCTATAATAGCGACGATAACAGGAAAAACACTATTTGTCCTGATGTATAATAGCAGTAGACAAGATATCGATACCGGAAAATGGAGTATTATATTGCATTGCATTACCGTTTATAATAATGCACTGTTTTTTAGCGTTACATTTGTGAGAAAATTTTCGAAATGTGGAAAAAAAAATAGATTTTAATATTATTTTATTCAATTGTAGAATTTATATAACGAGAAAGAGAGAAAATATACCTAAGTGATAATTCACTGGTATCAGCGGCTTCTTTTGCCTGCATGAGATAAGCAAGCGGCCAGGATATCCAAGATTTTCTAAAAAGTAAAAGAACTTTAATATATTTCTTTTGATTATACATACATGATTAGAGAATTCTATCAAATTACATATAATAAAAAATTATTATAATCATCTTACGCTCCGGATTGAGTGTT
>JBCAUJ010000038.1:12722591-12739965 GCA_038406275.1 Cataglyphis albicans
TGGAGATATACCTTGCTTTCTTTGTGCTGTAAATTTCTCATTAAAACTCGCTTTTAAATAGACATACATTTTCAGTTGAAATGAAACGCATGCGGCAGAGACATTAGATGTTTTTTTATTTTTCCTACAAATTTTTTTATATCTGATATATATATATATATATATATATATATATATATATATATATATATATCCCAAAAGCCGAGATGTTTTTTTTTTTTTTTCGATGCCACTTTGGTATCGTTAATATTAATTGGCGAGAATCATGTCCGAATACAAAGTGATGAAGCGGAAAGCGATGTCAATCATATGAATGAGGAATGAAACAGCCGTTAAAAAATTCATAATATCACTTTTTGAAGGAGTGCGCTAAATAACAATATTACTTCAATTTTTTCTCATTGGTAATCACAAAATAATATAATTTTCGCATTCAATTTAAATATATGCCGAACTCTCTGTTTTCTCATTTGAATCAATTTTTAAATACACACAATGTATAATATAAATATCGATATTAATAAATAAACAATTTACTTAAATTTATTAATATAATAAATTCATTTTATTTAAAATTTTATGTAATTATATTTGAAAATGTAGCTATAAAGAGAGATAATTTCTTGTTTACATTTCGCTTGTTAGAGAACATCTGTTTTAAATGCATAATAATTGACTATATTTTCTATTTGTTCTATAATGTCGTCTTTTTATGTGAGATTTACTTTATAATAATAAAGCCTTCATGATAGAGATTTAGCTTAATAATAGAAATATGTATATTATTTTTATAACAAACAGCAATTTTGTATGATTAATTTTCACATTATTTTATCGTATGTACATTTTTGTTAAACATCGAAATCTCTTTGATTATAAATTAACATTCTTTATAATATCAAGCTTCATTTGATATTAAATTTTCTAATAAAAAAGTTATAGTTATATTCTCTTAACGCTATTCTGATAACTATCTATATTAATTTGATATAATTACATGCAATGAGTTTATTTTACTGGATATTTTACATTATTATTATATTTGATAAATAATTATAGTTTATCATAATAATACTCTATTTCTCAAACATAAAAAATTGCTTATTAGATACGGATATACTAAAATGTGGAAACAGATCTTCCAGCGTTCTCCGACCTGTATCCTCTTATCATTACGAGCGCGGAAACCTCGGATAAACGTCACAATCGGCAAAATATTTCTGCATGCGACTGTACAAGGTCGTTCTAAGTTCCATGAATGGTTCTGAATGGCACGCCAGCAAAGCTGCGATGCTTGTGACTGAACCCATGACCTACTGGCAGACAGAAGAGAGATAGAGAGAGAGACGCAATGTCTAAACATCGCCGGCTTCGATTTCCAGAGCAGCTCAACTATTTCTGAAATTCCACCCTTCAATGCTGACCTTATTTAACAAAAAAAAAAAAAACTTGTCTCGCGCCTCTGTTATGCCAAAATCTATTTTAAATGATATATTTTGTTGTTGCATCATACATATAGGACTTTAATGAAAATCTATGAATCTCTTTCCTTTATCTATGAATTCCTTTCTAGAATTTCATTCCGGGATCGATTTTTTTTCTTACTGTGTAAATGTACATGGACGATTATTTACTTTTTACAGCTTCTTTTATTTTTAATATGAAATAACTTAGTAATTGAAATTTTAATTAAAATTTTTTTAAAATGAAGTTTAATTCTACTTAATATAGATAAAGTTCGATCGATGTATATATGTTCATTCTCTTCAACTAATATTAATTGATTGTCCTTTAATCAATTAGAAATAATATATTATAGATTAGTGTTATATATATCGCGCTTACACATATGCTTAACGAATAAGAAATATAAGAATTGATTCTTATCCTTTTTTTTTGTATGTTTTAGATGGGAAGATCAAAGTTGAAGAAAAGATTAAAGCGAGAAGAAGAATCGACAGAAGAGCCAACAAATACGAAAGTACCAATAGATAATTTACCAAAAAAATTCCTCTGGATGCACGTAAGTCCTCAAATCCTTCAGAGTTATGAAATGAACAGTTTTATTCACGAAATATGTTTTAAAAGGTGAAGAACGGTACAAAGATCAGAAAAGTCCTTGATTACGCGTTGAAGGAATTTCCCAATCATAATAGCATTGTCTGGACCGGAATCGGACAAGGTATTGCAAAAGCCATTTCTTGTGCGGAACTCTTCAAGAGGAAGCACGAGGGCCTCCACCAAGTCACAAAATTATGTTACATCGAGTAAGTTTATTAAAACAGATATCAATAAATGCAATATCAATGTTCAACTATCATTATAATTCTAGACCGGAAAAAGAGGACGTAACTATCCAGATTCATCAAATACCGGAAATTCATATATTATTAACTAAGGATATTAAGGACACAACTGAGCTTGGGTGAGACATATTTTAAATTAAACATTAAAGTGTATGTGTATAATTTTCTAGATTTTGTCAAAAAAATTATACATTTGCATCATAATTCATCTGAAAATTTAATAGTTTACTTTTGATTTTAGATATCAAGCGCCTGGCGATTGTGGAAAATTTCCAGAGAAGGAAGATGCATTGGCATCGAAATCAATAAAAGACATTGGCAATGTGTCTTGCAGCAACATTGAGCAATTAGGGATAAATAAGCTATACATCGGACAAAAAAGGAAGAACATTAATAATGCGAAATTATCCTCGAAAAAAAGTAGAAAAAATATATCTTGATATTTATGTGCGATAACATATTAATATATTATATCTAAAGAAAGATTTAGATGGTATAATTTTAAATATTACAAAGATATACAGATCCCCAAAAAGAATTTACAATTTATAATAGAACATTTTTATATCTGATTTTAATAAGATCTTGATAGACTTAGATAATTGACTTTACAAAAAATTTTAATATGGTTGAAGTATTAATACCTATATCTTTTTAATTTTATAATTTCCAACAATTTTTTCGCTTACAGTTCGAATTATTTCTCGTTTTAAATATAGAAAGTAAAATTAAAAAAGTACAGATCTCCATGTTTACAATTTTTGATAAATACTATTATTGTTTCCTTCTGATAACAATTTCAGAAGAAAAATGACAAAAGTCGTATGTAGAAAGTTTATTTTCTATCAGTACATAAACAAATTTTCACAGGACAATCACATGTTATGTATATATAAGTATATATATGTATATTTATATATATTCCTGTTATGTATTGATTTTTCACATCACACCATATTTATTAATAGATTATAATTCGAACTTTTGTACTTACAAATTTTATGTACAGTGCTACAATATCCTGATTACATCAGATAAGAAAAGAAATCTATGTCACAATGCATAATTTGTCAGAGCCCAGTGTCTCTTGTTTAGAATCTCATTAGTAGTGTATAGAGTAGTACAATTTTCACATCACATCATACATCAGTATGTCAAATGTGAATTACAATTCAATTTTTCTTGCAAAACCCCTATAATACTATTTTACAATATATAATATAAAAGAATCTCATAACGAAGGTGTGTGTGTGTGCTGCTTTTATAAAAGAAGAATTACATATTTTATTTGTCACGCTATCATCACGTCCTCATTTTCTGTTCATTATCATAAGATCTGATTTTGTAATCGCTATTTTTTCAATTTAAAAGAACCTACTGTTACCCATTTAAAAAAAAAAAAACGATTCATGCTATTTTTCATGCTATTTTTATAACGATATGTTATTTTGAAATCTTAATGAATTGGCAAATCACTAATCTATTCTTTCAACTTTCTATTTCTTTTTTTATCATAACTTTGACTTAGCTTTATGCTTTAACATACATAAAATGAGTCTGTCCAAAAATTTCATCGACAACGGAATAGGAAAGTTTAACATTCTGTGATTGATATTTACTGGTATATATGTATATATGTAACAACAAATATTTTTCTCTATACCATATTTATCGTTATTCGCTCAAACAATGCATTTTACAAAAATCAACTATGTAATGTGGATTATTATGCTCACTTTAATATGATTCTCATATAATAATGTGTAAAATTGTTTATATAAATTCACATTCTTGTTATGCAAATCGATAACAAACGCAGTCCGAGATTTCTAAAAATTTATTGGAAATATTTTTGCAAATGAATCTTGTTTACCAAACCATTTCAATGTTTATATCACTTTTCAAAGCTGAATTTGTTGTTTTATTATAGGTAGAGTAAAAATAACTATGTAATTAATATCAATTAATTTCATTCTCTTTTTTATACTAAAAGATTTTAACGTTTTTTTTACAAAACGCATTATTTTTATATATAATTAATGATAAATAAAATTATACAAATATAATAGACTTTTAACAGAATCGCATAAAAATTTTGTTTATACATACAGAATGTTTATAAACAATTTTATATATATATATATATGTATATATATACTAACTTATATTACTAAGTGTAAATCAGTTACAATATATTTTTTTTATTATAAGATATTTAGCATATAAAGACACTACATTTTTACAAAAAAAAAAAAAAGTACAATTATTACATTCAAAACATAGAGATATGAGAAACACTTTTCCCAGTGTCTAATAACTTCAATAGCTTAAGGTTAAAAGTTTATAATATATATTCTACTATTACCAATATAATTATAAAAAGTGTTTAATAAGATTAAATTACTGTATATGCTTTACGAAATTTGATTTTTTTTAAATGAATTTCTTATGCTGTCTTAAAATACTGCTCAGATCTTAGACATTGAAAAATAAATATAAATAAATATAAAGATTTGATTTGCCAAAATATGGAAAATACTCTGTATATTTCAATAATTGCATAATTATTTATATAACAATCGTTGAAAATAGTTTCTATTTAATCTAATCATATTGGAGACAGATAAAAGATTATAATAAATTTATGCTATTTAAATATGAACAAATTTACTGACCTTATTCCAAGACCTTTGTCATATATATATTTGTCATAAAGTATTAATGTTTCGAGGATATTAGCGATTTTTCCTACTAGATCTGGCAATTCGACTTTGAACAATACGATCGCAATGTTAAGTCCTATGCTTCGCTTTCCGTTGTGCCATCACCTTCCATAATAGGTACTATTAAATTGTCCTTTGACATCAGATTATATTTTGTCACAAATGAGGTAAATCTGTAACAAAGCAGAACAACTTATCTTTTCATCGTATAATATAATATATTGGCTGTATAAAAATATTAATGGATTGCGTTTATTACCTGCGGCAAAGAAAAGTCTCATTTTCGAATTCATCAAATATTGTTCTATGATGAAAGTATGCATGTGAGAAGATTCTGTAAACCCTACGGCAGACAGAACCAAGTTTTGCTACAGAAGATTCTTTAATACTTATTCTGAAAGAGAAATTCACATATCACAACCTGATTAGAAATTTTATATAGGAAAATTTATTTAGAAATAAATTTTGTATAATTTAAATGAGACATAAAAAATATTGCCTGCTGGGAAAATATTTGTTACTGTTGAGTAGACATGCTGCTCCATCCAATGTGTGCCGAGTATAATCAATCGCAGGACATTCTTTAGGAGTTTTATGTGCAGCACATAAAAATATCCATTGTTCCGTAGCTGTCATCTGTGTACATGTTTCAGGATGACATTCTTCTTGTAATCTCACTGCCAAACCATTAAGCTCCATGCAAAACTGTCTGAGATGTTCATACTTCCATACTCCTTCATCATTAGCTTCTGGCATATTAAGTATTAAATCAATGTTAGATGGATCCCTTCTGATCATTTGTTGAATATATTGTTGCACAGCTAGCGTGCTATCCATTTCTTCAAATGGTTCATCAGGCCACCTGCTAAAGTCCTAGAACAAAATAAAACTTTGAATATATAAGCTTGATAAAAATAATTAAACTACGTCAATGTTTTTAATAATCAATATTCTTTGCTATATAGGTCATGATGTAAAAATAGATTATATTGTATAAAACAATAAATAAACAACTCTACGATTTTACACCAATTTTTAAGTCAACGAAAAATGTCAAAAGCGAGATAAACGGTTTGTATCATTCTAAAAACATAATATATAAAATTTTATACAAACGTATTTTGCACGAATAAAATAAATAATGATATATTTTTCTCATGCTTTGGTGGAGATTGAGAAAATATGTCACAATCATATAATCGTAAAAATATCTTACAAAGAATATTTATATAAATGCAGGCGATGAAAAGATGACAATTAAATTATTCTCGAAATATAAACAATGTCTTAGTTTATCTCGTATAGTTCATTGATTTTCATCGGGAAAGTGTCAAAGGAGGGAGGAAGTGTTAGAAAATCTGTGAAGATGTGGTCGGTGTAACGCGGTTCTAGTAATCTGAAATATCGCTTCATGGATGCGAGTACATTTCTTTAACGAAATTAATAACCTCTGCTTTCGTTCCAGGTCTGTTTCTTCGCAAAATCGTAGGCCCATCCGCCATCTTCATCTTGCCAGTTGTTGCACTTGACTGACCGGTATGCACGCTCACGCTCGATTAGCAAGGAGATAGGAGATGAGATGACCGCTCCGCTCCGAAGTTCTTGTCGATTGACGATGAGGTACCCGCGAACGCGAACCTTGTTTCGTTCCACCCTAGAAAAGACGAATCAAGTCTGAAAGTTGCCTAGATTGTTTTCTCTAGAAGAATTATCCATGCGCATTATGCCATCTATGTGAAGTTTATAAAGTTATAAATTTCAAAAATTTTGCGCCATTTTTTAAATTTGCTTTTGAATATTTTGTCAACAACTTACACAATCATTATACAGTTATTTCATCGGTAATCTTTAAATTATATCTATTTTATATTCACGTATATTCAAATTTTAAAAGTTTTAATAGAAACCTCGACTTTTAAAATTTGAATCACAGCAATTTATATTTTAGTTTCTTTCAACAAAGTTATAAGTTTCAAAAAGTTTTATATAAGTTATAAATACATAAAAAAAAACAGATAAAACAATTATAAATAAATATTTTCTTTACATTGTATTTACAAAAATATTTATTTTCTTTTAGTATATTATATATAAGTCTATAAATTAACATATTTCCCATTATATCATTCATTTGACAAAGTACTTTCATTGTTTGCTTGATCTTCAATATATGTTCTTGTCACCACACACTTTGTCATATGACAATTACATGGAATTTCATGTTCTACTTCCCCTGCGTCTAACAAATTTAATTCTATATTGTAACGCCTTGGATTCGACATGTCTCTTTTTAATTGCAATTTAAAGGCGATAGGTTCATTTTTTATCACCTCTATATCTTCAGGGAGAACAATTGCAGTTTGTTTCCAATGTGTTGCCTCATCATGAGGTGCTGTAGATAGTTCTGAACCATCTGGAAATTCGACTGCAAACCAAATGCATATCCCTTGATAATTCCCATCCTTCTCACATACCGATACATAATCTTCTCCAGCTAATAAATTTACTTCCTCTACAGAAATGCAATTTAAATCCAACCAAGTAAGCAATTTTCCTTCTGCCAAAAGATTATCTTGACTTAAAAGTAGCACTTCTGGTTTCATTGATTTAATTTTTCTGTACTCTTTTCCAATACATCTAAATAAAAATTGAGTATATATTGTTAAGTTAATATAATTCTTGAAATTATAAATATAAAAAAGAAAATGAAAAAGAGAAAGAGAGAAGTAAATATATTACTATCTTTTAAGTTTAAGAAATTAGATGTATGTGTGGTATCATTACTTGTTATCTCTTTTTTATTTAAGAATAATATGTAATTACCTCATATTGACTCCGCATACATTATCCCAAAATTCATACATAGATGGTAACTGGCATGGTGAAGCATACAATTTTGCTATGGATGGAAATAACAAACCATCCTCTCGTAAGAAATTATCTCTAGCAAAAAGTACGGAATCTAACATTCCTTCATGTACCAAATAAAAACCCATCCATTCGGAAACAATTATATCTACTTTCTCCAAACTGTCTGGATGGATATCCTCTACCTTACTGTGAATTACTACAACTGTATCTTGTATATTGTTTTCAATCAACACTTGCTCAATAGTTTTTGCCAACATACTTGCTTCCACTGCATATACTTTTTTTGCACCAATTTGAGCACAAAAAACTGATAATATACCTACAAAAAAATATACATATGATCATAATACATAATATGAATATAATATATCGAGAAAAGTAATATATAATATATATAATATGCATTTTTAATAGTCAATGTATATAACTGGTTATAAACAAAAATTTAATAAATTAATAAACTTACCTAAGCCAGCACCAACATCCATCACTACTTTGTCCTGAAATTCTTTTTTCATATTAAAAATAGCATTTTTGTATGTTAAAACACGTGTTTTGTCGCTTAGCATTAAGTGATGGATCTAAAAATACATTTAATAAACATATACATAATAAAATGAACATTGTAACTGAATATGTATATGTATATATATACATATATACTTACATCGAGTTCTTCGTAGCTTTCAAAATATTGATCCATGATTTATTAATATAGATAACCTCAATAAAAATTATATATAAAATAATCTACACTTTTCCCCTTTTAATGTTGCTATTTATTTAATCTTTGCTTTTCTTATTTGATGTTTGAAAAGATATAAATCACATATATATTTTAAACATGAAGAGCATATAATTACGTGAATGATATCTCTCATCTAACCTTCTTCAGTGTTCCACTCAATATCCATGAAACCCGTGATTTAACATTGTACTTTCATCTTTCAGAAACAAGCAAAAATAAATAAATGTACAAGAAATTGAAAACATTTTTATTAAATATTTTATAAAAAAATATGTATTGCATTTTTTCTTAAACATAATCATTTGAAAATTATTAATAGATATATGTAATAATTGTAATATTAAATCTGTAGTTTACGTCACGTATACTATTTTCAATACTGGCAATGAATACCGAAAAGCAGCCTTATTATATATAGAAAACAAGACAATGAAAACATTATTAGTTGATATTTCAAAAATATAAATGAAATCTCTCTCTTTCTATCTCTTTCAAATATAATATATATCGCATTACAATAGCTCTAATTGAATTTTTTTTCTCAGATTAAAAGCTAATCTTATTTTTTTTATATGTTGCAAAATATTTATTTGTTTAAATAGCAATAATAAGACTACTGTTTTAAGGATCCCTTTCTTAATTTTATGCATTCATTTATTTATATCATTAATTTTTTCAATATAAAAAATAAATTTATTATATATATATTACAGATATAAGATTAATGGCTTGGCTTTACAAAAATGGATGTGTTTACATAATATATGCTATTTATATATATATTATTAATATTTAGGATTAGGCTTATTATCATTGTTTAATACTGCTAATCCTTCCTTTTCCATCATACGTTTTTTAAATTCCATCTGTTTTTCCATTTGTTTTCTTTTTCTTTCCATTCGTTGTAATTCTTTTGCAGATAATACTGTAAAAGGTTAAAAGATAATCAATGCTTAAAACATTTATTAAAACTTGTTAGAAAAATCACTTTGTATATAAAAATGATTTAGTAATTAAATTTTTTATTAAAGTTGTGATGAATTTATTCTTTTCCATCTAATCTTAGGTTTTCTAGAATTCTATGAAAATAACATATTTTTAAATAATGTAAAATATTTATTTATATATACTAACATATACTTTATATTTTTTTTATGTTTAGTGTATCATAATTTTATAAAACAGTTTGAAAATATAATAAAATCAAAATTTATGTATGTTTGATTTGAATTAAATGTCAGCAAAATTTTATCACATATTCATATTTAAATGGATCCAGATCTGATAGTGCAAATGTCCAGCATGCATTAATAATAAGAACTTTGATCAATATTAAATACACTCACTTATCATATATATTACCTTGTTTTGATTCGTCTTCAATTTTAGTATCTGCTTTGTCGTTTTGTACTGTCATTATTTTTTTCTGATCCAACAAAGATAAAAGAAGTTCTTGAGAGCTAACCATTCTTGAAGATGGTGATGAAGTATTAGCATCATTTGTTATCTTTTTTATAGGTACTAGACAACGATCTAAATTCGTAATAATTTAAATTGAATATATGTACTTTAAAACATTTCACAAACATATAATCAGATAAATTTATTATTAGCAGACCTTTATTTTTATCCGATTCCAGATTTGTATCTATCTTAGAAATAGACTCTTCAATATGAACATTTGATTTTTCTTCAATCTGGTTATTAACTGATGATTGTACCAGCCTTTTTTGTATGTCATCAATTTGTTCAGGATTAATTTCTTTTTGTGATTGCAATTCTCTTTCAATTTTGTTTCCAAATGACAACAAAGCTCTTCTTAAGCCATTTACAGCAGAACCCTGTGAATTAAAAATTTTATAATTTTTTAATCAAATATAATATAAAATATTGTATGTAATATTTTAAAATGAGATACATACAATTCTTGCATTGTGTATTGACAAGCCTTTTGTAGATTCTTCTGCGCTATAATAACCAATATCTTCATGAAAGTTTCCATTCTCTAGTTGAACTTTAACAGAACTAACACATCCTACGCTACACTTGGCACCAATGATCTCAACATAATCTATAATGAATTTGAACTTATATTACTATACAGATTTGATAAGAGAGAGACTATTATACATACAGAAACATATTCTTGAAATTGATCACAGATATACCTAAAGTTTGATGAACAACAGTATGATTCCATTTTCCTTCTCCAAAAACCTTATTAGCCGTTAAAATTAAATCACGACAATCGGCTGCAAAATCCATCGGTTCAATTTTCTCAGATTTTTTTGCCGTAACTTGTTTTGTGGCAGGCTGAGAGGTGAAAACATTAATTATTTTTGCACAATCGAAAAATAAATAATTTTTACACTATAAAGCAAAAAACCAATATCAGTTCAGACAGAAATTACTCACAATTTTAATACACGATAAAAAATCTTGTCCATTGTACATACTGTTAAGAAATTCGCGCCAAAGATTTGCGTCTTTAAATCACAAATTTTAGCGCGCAAGTAAAAATAAAAGGAAATGAAAAAAACATAGGGTATAACCGATAAGAATATGAACCAATCATAATTGATAATTATCGGGAATTCTGTCATTTGAAATCTGAGACATAAAGATCTGTCCACATAAATGTGCGTAAAGGTGTGAATTCATGAGACGCTCGTTTAAAACGCTTCGTAACGAAACGTTAGGTATGTGGTCACGTGACTTCGACTCGACTAGCCGCGTTAACGTCAAGAAAAAAGAAGTTGGATTTTCTCAACTTCAGCGTCAAACCGTATTGTTAGCCAATATTGACGCTATAAATTGATTCTTTTCATGCGTTTTTCACAATATAGCGTCAATTTTAATGATATGACTACTTTGACGCTAAAAATGAGCGTCGAGCGTCAGCGTGAAAAGACACCTTAACACGTAATGGGCAAGCACAGAAAAATCAACCAATCATGTATTTGATCTAAAGAATATAACAATATGGCTACATGGCATTCTTTAAATTAGACATTTTGATTGGTCAATTTTTCTCTACATATGTTTATATATGTTTTTATCCGGATTGTAGATATGTATAAATACATATTATATTCTTTTTTCCAAAAATGTATATTGAGTAATGAATAATATCCAAGTGTGAGAAGCGGAGCTATTCCAAAAACGTCATACTCATACCCAGTAAACACCATTTATTGCAGCAATATATTTAATTACTGGAAACTGTTTGACAACTGTCATAAATTCAACATATCTATCTTTGTTGATAAACAAACTCTCTTGGCAACGCGGAGATGATCTCTCAGAAACGGGCATACTTACTACGCAACGATACTTTTGCAATTAATATCACATTAATATATCTCTGGAAATCTATAGTTTATCTATCGTATATATTTCCAGTACTGGTAGTGAATTTTGAACGGCCACAGTCAGTTTCAATGCATTTTTATTCTGAAGAATTATTTATATAGTTTACAAATGAACACCCATTATATCCAAGTACGAATAAGTATGAATATGGGGCGTTGAAAAAACGATGACTACGGCTTGTACACTTTCGCACCCTTATACTTTTTCTGCAAATGTTATTCTATGAGAAAAAGACATGTGTTTAATATCTTTCGGCGTAAATCGATCGCTTAATGGACAGCTGCGTCTCGACGGAATAGTATTAAATTACGCATATTTCGCTTTCGCAGTAATATTCTGTGTTATTTTTGCGTTACATGGTAAGTTACGGTAAACTTTATGAAAATCAACTTATATTATAGAATGTCAAAATTTATGCTAGAAAAGACGGCTTAGGGAATATTTAATCGACCAATTGAATGGTGGGGATAAGCAAATGTCTGTCGGCTATATCTTCGTCAAATGTGTTTTAGTACTAGCAGAGAGATGATCGGTATTAAAGATCGGTATTTCAGTATTAATCGAACTCTATTGTTGGCTATTGGTTTATGGCCTTATCAGAAATCGACGTTTGCTCGATTTCAGTCAATCTGCTTCTTTAGCATTGAGGCAATCTTTATTGTATCTCAAGTATGTATGTATTAAAATATTTTAATTATATAAAATTTTGAAATCCAATTGAGCCACGCTATATCTAAAAATATTTTAATTGTGATATAATCAATAAATAAATTAATAATTAAATATATGGAAAGTATTTCTAAAACTCCGAAGAAGTACAGCTAAATGACAAAAAGTGTTATTTTTTATTTATATTTATCACAAAGTATGTCTAGATTTTTATCTTATATTTCAGATTAATAATCTATAGAATAAATACACAAATATATACAGAGTGTTTCATTTAACTCTTACATCTCAAATAATCCATTATTCAAGAGTTAATTGGCCGGCACACTCTCTGGATCTAACACCACTTGATTTTTTTTTATGTGGCACAATTAAAGATATTGTTTACCATGATACGCTGACAACAATCGAGAATGTGAGGAAGCGTATTATTAATGCTTTGACAAATATTATTCCATTAATAATCGCAATAGGGAGACACTCGTTTATCAAACGTTTACAAAAATGTATTGACGTTGATGGTAGACATTTTGAACACCTATTAAAATAAATATACAAATATTAACATAAAATATAATTATTAAGGTTTATTGATTATCCCATATCATTATAGCAAAAGTAAGTTTGTATATGCAAAAGTAACGGAGTTATTTGAGGTGTTTTAGAATTAAATGAAACGCCCTGTATATTTATTGTTACAATCTAATAAAAATTTTGTATAAGTGATAATATTTGTCGATTTTTGCTAATGAAAAATTGATTGAAAATATTGTGGCTATTTATATGAATATAATACATCTTATCATGAACATATACTATCACATTGTCACTTATAATAGTCCCTTACTTTTATGCAACTTGTGTTGTGAATATCTTATTATAAAAAATAAATTTATAAATTTATAATATAATATATTATTAATACAAACATATCAAGATATATTTATTAATAACATATCGTAATAATATAAATATAATTATATCTCTAATATAATATACTTATTTCGCAAAAATTATTTTATAATCATATAAAATAAAATTTATTACATCACCATGTATAATAATTTATTATATGAAGCTAGTTATAATAACATAAAACTTAGAATCTACTAATCAAGGATAAAGACACTTTTTCTACTTATTCTTCTCACACAAATTATCTAAGAAAAAAATTATTTATGAAGAAAATTATTATTTACAGCTTATAAAACTTGTAAATTCAAAGTTTACTCTTGATATTGTAATTCAGATTCTATCTCCCACATTTGCTTGCATTAGCTCTGCATTAACATACAACTCGTTTTACGTTAATGATGAAACAGTAAGTCAAACATATTATATTTAGCGTAATAAACATTCATTTATCATAAATGTTTATTTTAAATAGTATTTTTTTAACTTTACAAAAAAAAATAATTGAAATAAAAGATCTTATTATAAATAATAGGTAATATACTTAATGGAACAGTTCCAGTATATCTATAATAATATAGAGGACAACAATGAATTCGTGATCATTGAGAAATATGGGAACAATGCGAAACATTTTACGATTGTATTAATAAGTAAAAATAATTTTTCCTTTTTGATTCCTATTATATTTCATATTTCAAGTTCATTATTGAGCCACACATATTATTGAAGCCTTTATATAAAATAAGAAATATTTTAAATCATGTAAAGTGTCACACAATGTCTGAATTGAAATGTAACATGTTATTTATTTACATTGTTATATTCAGTACTTTTCTTTATCTTCGTATCCATTCATATATCTACCGAGATATGGCCGAGTTTTCCCGATGTTATTTTATCGGCACTCAAGTCTCGACCATATCATACGCAAATTAAGATTGATTGTTTGGTAAAACAAGAACAATATTGCCGCATAAAGCAGCTGTATGTAAATGTTGCTATTTACATAGGAATTTTTATAGTAATGGCAACTGGGGCCATGCTCATTGCATATATTCAATATATCTGCGGAATGTTTAGAATTGCTAGGTAAAAACAACAATAAAAAATATCTCTTTTAAAATATCTGTAATATTTCTTGGAAATGTAATATTTTTATGCAAATACTGATTTATTTAATTATATATTATTTAATATTATTAATAATATTAATATTATTAATATTAATATTATTATTATTAATATTATTATTAATATTAATATTAATATTATTAATATTAATATTATTAATAAATATATTATTAATATTTTTAATAATTATAATCTTTAATTGACTTATTTATTATATGATTAATCAGATTACAATCACTCTACCTCATTTTATAAATTTATTCATAGTTATCGCATTGAGAACGTAATGCAGATTCATATATCGCAAAAAAAGAATCTGGTTTACAAAAGTATAGTTGGTGCTGTAGATATGCACCGTAAGGCCATGAAGTAGGTATCTATTCTGTATGTACATACATATTGTATAATATGCGTAATAATAAAATTTTTTTGCTTTTAAAGATTCTCGGATTATTTTATATCAAGATTTGAAATATCATTTATGTTATTAATAATATTTGGAGTTCTCACTTTGAGTTTCAATATTTTTCAAGTAAGTTTCATATTTTGTTTATAAATATGTATTTAAATAAATTTTGAGACATTTAAAACATATGTTATTTTATTAAATATACTGAATCATTTTATTTATAACTCTATTCAAATAATACTTATATATAAAAAATAATTCTCTAATGAAAATTAGATATCCATTAAGAAATTAATAACATCTACCTTTCTCTATGCTATCTTTGAAACATAAAAACGCATTTTTACAAAAGCTTTTATTACTATTATTGTAATGCAATAAAAATAAAAGAAACACATATAATTCGAATAAATATAATAAAAAGATTTTTAATTTCTAAAAAACTCAAAATATATATAAAATATTTATAATTTATAATAGATTATTTAAATATAATTTCAAATAATTTATTATAAATTTTAAATTATCCATAAATTGAGCTTCTTATATAAACTCATTACAATATTGAAACTACTAATGTTGGCGCATGTGTTATAGATGTTTCAGGTTGCAACATCAGGATATAATGCCAAACAATTTTTATTACAAGTTATAATTATATTAGTTTGTATTTTATACATGTTTTTATCTAACTTCGTCGGACAAGAAATTATAAATCATAATAATAAAGTATATAGCACTGCGTAAGAAAAATATCTTTATATAATCTTATCGTTTTATGTGTATATAACGATAAATATTTATGTGAATAAGAGTTAATAAAAAAAATAAATTTAAAAAAAAATGAATAAAACGAATATATGTATCTTATTAGATACTTTAACTTTTCTGTGAAGAGTTTACTAATTCATTATATTTTGATTACATGATAGATATAATATTTGCTGGTACACAGCTCCTCTACATATACAAAAACTAATACTGTTTTTGCTACAAAGAGGTAGCAAATCTTTTGGTCTGAACGTCGGCGGATTGTTTGTAGCATCTTTAGAGTGCTTTGCTACGGTATACAAAATATTTCATATATACTATAATATGTTGTGTATTATAAATATATCACATTTTAAAAGAAATAAATGCAGAAATAAATGTTTTTTTACAGTTGGTGAAGACATCCGTATCTTACTTTACCGTTATGTATTCAGTCCAATAACAAAAAAAAAAAAAAAAAAAAATGTAACAATTTATTTTCTTGATGTAAAATTAATGAAAAATGATATATCTTAATGTACACGATACATAAATATTATTCATATTGCGGAAGTTGTATAATGTAGATTAGAAGTTGTATAATGTATATTCTGTGCATACACACATACATACAAACATTTAAAAAAAAAATGATTTTTTTGCAACATTCTAAATACATTGGCATGCAAAACTAGAAAAAAAATTTTGTCACTGAAACAAAGCTTCCTCTATGAGGAAATAATGTTTTACACACATGATAATTTTGCAGTAATGTGACAATTGTAAAACATATTTATCACAAAAGTTGAAGTGTAAACGTGCGAGCATCATATTGTGGACTGACGCATATAGAAATGTGCCGGCGAGAAACGACCATTACGCTTGCGCGACTTTCACACCCCAGAACTTCTCCCGTAGGTATTATTCCATGAGAAATAAAACATCTGTCCCATTTTTTCCGCATTAAATCGATTACTTAATAGGCGATTGTATTTTGACGAAACAATGTTAAATTGTGCGAATTATTTTCATAGTATTTTGTCATGAGTATCACAAATACGTGCACAAAATTACAGCTGAATTACAGGAGTTAAATTATAAAACATTTTCTCTCTAAATTTATTTTTCCCTTCATTTTTAACAAAAGAACTTGGAGAGAATGTTTAAATGACTATAATTTACGCAAAATAAGTGACGCTTCATCGAAAACTTTGTTAAATGCGTGCTGATACTAGCAGAGAGATGATCAGTGTCCAAGATCAGTATTTTAGTCTCAATCGTATTCTTTTGCTGATAGTTGGTTTATGGCCTTATCAAAAATCGAAACTTGCTAGATTTCAGTTTTTTTGCTTTTTTAGTATTGTGATAACCTTTATTATATTTCAGGTACACATGCACATCGTACATATATATATATATATATATATATATATATATATATATATATAAAAAATATATATGTATATTCTCTAATAGATCT
>JBCAUJ010000038.1:12754480-12777697 GCA_038406275.1 Cataglyphis albicans
ATATATTATTTTTATTATTTATAATGTTTTTCATATTATGTGATAAAATTATAAATATAATTGTATCTCAAATTTTTTCGAATTATTAATGATCTAAAAGCTTGTAATTTAAAATAAACTTAGTATACATATTTATTAAAAAATGACATCAGATCAAAGAATCTCTAACAATCTAATGGTATAAAAATGAGATATTATAATGTGTTATAATTATGTCTTAAAAACTTGATTTATAAACTGAATTTCAAACAAGAACTCTATTGATAAATACACTTGAAATTTGAAAGTTATAGTTTATAGTTATAAGTAGTTATATTTGAAAGTTTTAGTTATAAGTTTGTAATAAAAAATTTTGTATCGAATTTTATTGTATAAATTATGAATCTTGTAAACTTTAAAAATTGCTTTAAAAATTGATCTCAATACTCTAATTGTATGTTAGATTTTTCAGATTGCATCATCAACAGGTAGTACTGACGAATTTTCAATATCCATTATAGTCGGATTTCTTAGTCTTTTATATATGTTCTTAGCAAATCTAGTTGGACAAGAAATTACAGATCATTATAATTATATATTTGCTACTGCGTAAGAAATATCATAATTTATATATTATATATTTATATGATCATATTATATCATTTTATAAATTTTGATGACAAAGATAAAAATTTACATAAAGTTAATATTTATTTAATTTAATAAATCATATTTATACATAATATGTTGAAAATTGTCCAAAGAAATTTCTATTTTTCTCGATTTATTAATTTCTTTATCATGAATTATTGTTATGATTATTGGTACAGATATAAAATTCGATGGTATATTGCTCCGCTAGAAATAGAAAAGCTGATACTGATTCTGATGCAGAGAAGCAACAAGACTTTTGGTCTGAATATTAGTGGATTATTTATAGCATCCATAGAATGTTTTGCCACGGTAAAATTTTATATATAATATATTGATTGTTTTACATATTTGAAATAAACAAAATAAAAGCAATATCATTTATTTTTCATTACAGCTAGCAAACGCATCTTTATCCTATTTTACAGTCATGTATTCTGTTCGATAATGACAACAAAATATACCAGCTTAGATATTATGGAGCAAACTTAATAAAAAAAAGGAAAACCGATTTATAATAAATTATAATAGATATTATGTAATATTAACATTGATGCTGATGCTATGTTAAATATGAATTTATATCCATATATTGAATTTATTATATTATATTAATGTAATCTGACTCATCAAATTAATAATTTTGTCAATGTGTCACATTATTCAAAAGCAATTAAATTTTAGAAAATATTTTATTTAATTATTTTATTGTTGATCATAAATGTATATTTATTTTTTACGTTGCAACTTTTAGCAAATGAAATAACATATGCAGGTGTTTTATCAAGATTCTTTCTCATATATAGCTATTTTAATTAATAGAATATATTATATTTATATTTTATACACCCTCACACATAGACATACACCCAATATACACATAAATATACACACATTAAATATATTTCAATAAAATATCATGATTGTAGATTTGATATGATTTATTTTCAAAATAATTAACATTTTCGCACAGATGTAAAAGAGGGATGAGACAGTTCTGTATGATTCTGTTGATATCTTCATTCCCATATATTCTATCGTACATATTTTATCATATAATATCCAATATAGTAAATATGTCTACATGTATAATATTCACAAAATAGTTTACATTTTTGTGTGATCGCAAAATTTAATAAAATTTATATATAATATTTATGTATAAAAATTATTTGTATAACAAAAAACAGTTCGAGATACATATACATTGTGTTTTCAAATTTTTCGGCATTTAACGTTCACTGCTTATCGCTTCTCTATTATTGCTTTCTAATCATCATTAAAGGCACTTGGAACTTTTAATATTATAACGGCCAATTATATCGAAGACATACAAATTGTATTATATAATATTTGTTATTGTAAGTTCCTTTATACAAGATAATCATTACAAAAGACATTTGATTTAGAAACACACGTGCACATATAATTATATCTATTGTTTCTTCTCTAATAGTTATCTTCTAATTTTATCTGTCCTTTACAATTCTCTCATTTGTTCTAATATTGACTTTTTCTTAAAGATAGATTTCTATTGAGATAAATCCAAATTATTTTCATCCTAAGTCTTATTATTTTCATTGTTTAATGGACTAATAATTGCTTAATTATTTTATTTTTCTCTTCTTATCACTGTGTACATCATGGTACACTATAAATCATTGAGCTCAACTAAGATAAAACAACGCTTTATTGGCACACTTCGTATAATGAAATTGATGTACAAAATATATGTATATATGTATAATAAAGATATATCTATATACAATAAGTTAAAGTACAAAGTTTTCTCAAATATCTTGCATATATCATAGATTGAAATTTATCAATCATATATTGTACGATTAATATATTGTCTTCGTATTGTTCTTATTCTTTTATCCATTGATATGGTAGATTATCTTAATGTCTAATTTTAAATTATATGTACTATGAACCTTCGAGGTACTTAACAAGATGTAAATCTTTATTTTTAAAGATAATAACTTAACTCAGTGGCACTTTTTAGATACACATTGTTTAAAAAAGGCACTTTGAATTCATATATCACAAGTATACAAATTTTACCACATATAAAGATATATCATATTAATACTATAAATTTCGTTGTTTTTTTTTTAAAGTCGTATCCATTTTAACCAACATCACTTATATCAAGTTAAAATCTGATTTTTAATTATTTCATACTATACATCAAATAAATATATCATATATAAGTGTTTAATATTTGATTTTCTTTATGTAAAATACAACTTTTATATAATATATGATTTATGTTACTAATATAATATCAAGGAGCAAATTACGACACTTTTTATTCATCGATAATGAAATTAAACTCATATTCCTTATTAATAATACGGATTATTATTATTGAATCATTTGCAAATATCTATTTTCTTCCAGCAAAGAGCTAAGCGAAGACGTCATGTCATTGACAACCATATTGGCGCTAGCTGGCAGAGGTTGCGGCAAAGATATAGGATGCGTCGAACTGGAGACGTTGGTTTCGTGAGTCTGCGCGTTGTCAGACCAATTCCTGCATTGTTGGACATATTCTAATGTTCTGCGATAAGAATCTTGTCTCATACCTTGAGGCGGCTTCACTGGCGAGCCCTGTTGCGATTGACTAATATCCCTGCACTGTATTTCCGGTCCGCCATGTTGATCGTGATAACATTGATTTCCGTAAGACCATTGACAATTACAACTATACTGTTGATGAGTCGGAAGATTCCGCGTTTGACAATTATGTGCACAAATCTGTTGCTGCTGCTGCTGCATTCTACAATTAGTCTGCTGAGCGTTGCAAAGCTGTGGTGACGTTCTCTTCGAAACACCACCGTCATTGATCTGACGATGCGCGCCACTGGGATGAACGCAATTATTAATTTGCAAGCAGGGTGTCGACTGTTGAGATTGCTGGCAGCTTGCAAGATTCGTCGCAAATGTATTTATTGGTTTGCTTTGATTCGGAAGATTCAACTGAGAACAATGTGGCGACATTGGACCACATTGATTGGTCACTGAAGATTGTTGCGTAGAATGCATGTTAGATATCTGACCATGACCATTAGACGTCACCATAGGTCTCGCGCATTGACCAGAAGACTGCGTACATTGTGTATTCGGATGAACAATGGTCGATGGTGAATTAGATATAGGCACAGTTGGTTGCGCGCAATGCGGCGATAATTGTTGACAGTTGTTAGCTGTTAACCGCATTTGCATCGCGTGATTAGACGGGCCACAAGTTTGATTGGAATGATGATTAATTTGGCTAGGAACATTGCCGGTGCAATTTGCGTTAACTTGATTGGTGCAACCATAACTCGAATAGTAAGCATGATGTGCATGATTCTGGGCACAATTTCTGGTGAGTTGGGCAGAGTTCTGGGGCAAGTTTTGTGGTGCGTGCTGCGGTGCCAACGCGCCAGCGGCTGGAGACGTCAGCGGTTGATCACTCAAGTGAGTCGAAGCATAGTGAGAACTCGGCGACATGACTTGCGCCGTGGCTGGACTTGCCACTTGTCCGCCAGTAGCTTGAGACCCGTAATTTGACGGTGGACAGTACTGCGATGAAGATTGAGTTGTGCGTGAGCTTGGACATTGGCCGTACGGCGTAGCAGAAGAATTCGAATAGTTTGGACATGGTTGTTGTGCGACTTGTTGGGTAGGATAGCAATTTTGTTGATGTGATTGATTGTAATTACACGTAGGCTGCATCTGTCGTTGATAATGTAAAAGATTCGTGCATATCGGCGATTGGCAAATCGGTAGAGGGCTGCTGCGATAGCTCACTTGATTCCCTCCTGCTTGAACCTATATAATAAATGCAATAGTTGATTTTGAAGTTAAAAAAAATCAATGTTAAAGAAATTTTACGAATCTAAATAGATAAAGAATAGGCTAACATAATAACCTGATTTAAATACTGCATCATTTCATCGGGAATAACCAATTTGTTTTCCACCATTTCACTTTCACCCATCTCGTCTAAAATCACCTCTTGGTTGGGATGAAGCTCGGGTTGTAGCTCAGGCAACTGTGCCGATCTTGGCCTGGGAGGAATCGGAGGGGAAGTCCTCTGGGCCTGATTACTACGAATAGGTTCAGACATTCGTCGATCACTCGATGGTTGAGTACAATGACCGCTTGGATTGTTCCAGTCGCTTGGCATCGCCTGAATGTTCTACGCAAAGATGTCATATGGTTTTTCAAATTGTTCCATCATGTTTGTGCATAATTTCGAAGCATAAAACATACCTGAAGAGACATATTTTGCGTTTGAACGACAAGATTACTAGTCGAGTAAGGTCCTTGAAGGTGACTCGGTGGATTAAGTCTGCCAGAAGTAGTGCTCATTTGACTGCTTCTTCTAGACGTACCAGGACTGATTGGATCGTAAAAACTTTCAGGTCCTGTGGGACCCATTCTTACAGCGCTAACGGCACTTGCCTGGCTGCTTCTTCTGCTACCAAAATCTGTAGATTTCATACTGCCATAATAAGTGCTGACGGTGCTACTGCTATCCCTTCGCGGCTCGCCGAGCGGTTGCAATCTTAGCTGGAGATCGGACAGACTCGTCTGCCGTGTCTGACCACCGCCGCCCTCCATTTTAAGATCAGTGATCCTTCGATTAAGGTCACCGATATTACCCTGAAGTGCGACACCGCGAATTCCTCGAAGGTTCGATACGCCGATTGGCATATTCGGTACACCTTTGGCATTTAGTCTTCCTTTCAGACGATTCCTCGACGCGGGCGCTGGCACTTGTTGTTGTTGCGATTCCATACCACCTGCAACCTGCAAACAATCGATGTCATCTAAGATAACTTGAGGAAATTACTCTAAGACTTTAAAAATCTTAAAATTTAAAGAACTATGCGTGATTCGGAGAGCAGTCCAAAATACTCACCATGGCACGTAATGCTACGGGAAGATCGGCGATATCCAAATCATCCGGCTCTTCGTTCCACGGTTCTTCGGCAAGAGCAATCCCGTCGCCAGTAAGAGCGCCGGCGACCTCGTCGTTGCAACCGCCTACCAATGGGCTGCCTTGTTGCTGCATCATACTGGGTGGACTGTTGGCTTCACTCTCGGACTTGACACTAGGGCTTGAGAGACTAGGTGTCTTCGGATGAAGATCCTCGCTTCTGCTGGGACTGTGACCGCCTGTGCCGGCCTCATCGCTGCCACCGCCATCACCACCACCGCCTTTGTGTTTCTTGTTCGCGTAGAACTCGGCACCATGAACGGTCTTGACATGTTTTCGTAGCGATGACGGATCCGTGTACCTCTTGGTGCAACCAGGAGCTTTGCAGACGTACGGTTTCTGGCAAGAAATTCCGATAATGCGATTAAATAGAATTCTTTAATCAATGATTGTTTTATTATATATTATATCAAAAGAGAATTTGATGTCTCTCTCTCGGCTATTGGTATATAAAGTATTATTTATTTCTCTTTCTTCCTTTCGTTATAAACAACTGATGTGTGAAACCTACCTCATTGGAGTGCGTTCTGTTTTGATGCTTTGCCCTATCGCTGGCATTACTGAAAGCTTTGCTACAGCCTGGATATTCACAGGTATATGGTTTCTCACCGGTATGAGACCTGAGATGAGTCTTCAGATTTTCTAAACGCGAGTAAGCTTTGAAGCAGCCCTCAAACTGTACCCAAAAAAGTATTTAATTAATTGCATATAATTATTGATATTAGTTTTTATCTTAATTATGTGACTTATAAATATTAAACTAGTTTGAATATTATGACATATAAAAACAAATATGTAAAAAAAAAACAATTCTCTTAAGAAACTTTTCTTTTGTTTTGCTACTAAATTAGTACGCTGCGTGTTATTTTTATCACATAATTCATCGTTCAGATTAACATGATTCAATCTTTTATTCTAGTTTAATTATTATAACGATATTCGTATTCTTATATTAATGTTTTGACATAAGACGCGTCAATTCTTCTGCATTCCGCGTCACGTGAACGCGCGTCAAAGTTAGTCACGAGTCACGTGATTGAATTCACATTTGACATTTATGACAATTCCATAGACACCAGTATGTATAGATTGCGCGTACTCTATCTTAACCATAAAACAACAAACTGTATAGTCGCGTAATGCATATGCACAGAAAAATCAATCATCATCAAATAGAAAAAAGATAGCAATGTCCTATATATTACACATTGGATTGGTAATTTCTTTATGCATATATTTTATGTATCTATGAAAATTTGAATAGAAGTCTGTTTATCATTTTTAACTGAAGAATCGTTTCCATGCATGACCATACATTTTACATTTTAAATTCCGAATTCAAACAGTATCGAAAGTATTGAATTTAATGATGAGTGATCTCGATATTTGAATTAATCCGCGCAATTGCCTTTAACGTCCCTCTCTCGATATTCGTAATCGGCGTCAAACCAATCGTCGTTTCGCGTTTCGTCGATTTTTTCGCGCGGTGCATCCACTTCTCTAATATGCGCTCGGATATTTCCGTAGTATTTAATGATAGTATTCACTCGTTAGAAACATAAAGGAATGTCAAAAAATAAAAGTATCGAAGAATCATCGCGACAGATTAATCGAGACCAATGATCTCGCTCGCTCGCGTCGCTATTCAGATATTTCGCGCCGCACGCGTCACGCGTAACAATGGCCGGCGAGTGCCGGACATATACATGTATGCCTTTCCTTTTAATATTCAAAGAGTTCCAGCACGTTAATTAATCTGCTCAATTGTGAGTCAGTAAACGAGATCGCCCGCGAAATAGCGGCGGTTAGAAATTGTCGCATAATTCAACGAGCGATCGCGTTTTAATACTCGCGAGTGTCGTGAAAAATGGCGCGAATGCATCGAGGAACTTCGGGGGATATTATTGCAACGGATTAATCGAGCGAGAGGAATGTTGTTTATCTACGCGTCGATTTCAAGATAAGTTTTTCAATTTATTCTTCTTATGAAATATAGAATTATTTTAATATTGTATATTAGAGAGCAAAAATATTCTCTACTGCCGATACGTAAATAATAAATATATGTTTTTAAATGATTAAATATTTTTTTTTTATTTAAAATATTTTTTTTTCTAGTAATCGGCAATAAATAAAACGTGTGTTGAATAGTAATATTTATGAGATTTCTTAAAGTCGTTTTGTTAACATTTCTACACGTCAGAGTATATGTAATTGATTAATACAAGAAGCTTTCCCTCATTCGGAAGAAACAAGTAGGTACTTTAATACTTACGGTACACTTGTGAGGTTTTTCACCCGTGTGTCTTCTCATGTGCACGACCAACATGTACTGAGCCTTGAAGGGTTTTTCCTCCCTCGAGCATTCCTCCCAACCGCAAACAAAGCTCTTCTTGTTGGCATGTATGTGATCGTTGTTGATATGTTTCACGAGATCGTCCTGGTTTCAAGAAATATGAACATGAATTAATACGAATAAGAATGAGCAACATCTCTTAAAAGATATCATAGATATTGATGATATTGTTATCCCGTTAATTTTTCAAATAATTTGAAAAAATGAGATATTTCAATTTTTTCTATTTAACAATAAGAATTAATTTTGTTTATTAAATCGTTCTCTTAAAAAACAAGTTGCCCATTTGTATTTATTTTATTATATAAAAAAAAAAATTATAATATAAAGAGATTATAATTATTCGTGTTATTCTTGATGCATATTAATGTAGAGATAAAACATTAATAAATATTAATTGATAAAAGATTAGACAATATTAATAAATAGATTATTTCTGTGTATCACCTGTGTGGGAAACTCGAGACCGCAGTCTCGCCAATGACAATTCGTCTCGATAAAGTCACCAGGTTCGTCTCTGAGATCTTCGCTTGGACTTAAACCTTGAGGATGGGTCGGTGGGGCGGTGGTGGTGGTGGCGTTAGTGGTAGTTGTCGCTGGTTCCCTTTTGACTTTGGTGGTCCGCCTTGACGAGGTGTCGGCTTCAGCTGTCACCGAGCGAGTCGATGATTCCGACGCTTTCCTACACGACTCTATACTCTGCACATGTAAAAAAGAAGTGTTAAATAAGGATCATTCTCTATCTTCTATCATAAACATTTGGGATGTAATACTTGTAATTCTGGAGCTCTCATTGTTATTATCGAAATATAGTGTAGTGTTTTGATGAAAAAATGAATTTAAAATGAATTTATAAATTTCGATTCATTTATAAATAATTGTATCGATTTATCGTAAATGAAACAAATCACATGACATGAAACAAGTCGCATGACTACTAATTAACACGCATTTATTAAAACGCATTTATAAACCGTCACAAATTCTTCGTATTGCTTCTCTCTCTGCTTCTCTCTCTTTCAATCTTATTACTCTGATATAGATGTAACTACAAATACCTGATCGTACGCATGCAGGTTTCTCCACCTCTGCGCTCTACATTGATGCGTCGCCCATTTACCAGCGATACAGGTTGACAGGCGATAAGTATTCAAGTATTGACTAAGTCATTCGAAAGCGGAACGATGGAAATCAAAATAGAAATGCAAAATCATATTTCTGATTTTATCACATTTATCACATTTACATATAACTTTCTTAAGAATAATTAATTTTTTTCGTTCAAGAGTTATCTCAATTAATTTTGCCAATAACTATTAATAATAAAAAAGTAAAAATACCGTAATAAGTTTTCTGCTTGTAGCACGACATATTTCCGGCTAAAAAAAGCAACGAATGAGCACGTACAAGCCGTTGATATTACAAGAAATAATTTTTCTAAACATAGCAACTTTGATATCTCACGATGATAATTTGGTTTTGCTTGTCGAAAAACTTTGAGACTGTATTCATCCTTCCATCGTTGTCAATAGGCAATCAAAAACCGGATATAAACATATGATTTATTTAATCTTATCGTATATCGCTCGGTCTTCCATAAAGTAAATACGAATCGAGAATTCTTCTTCGTATATCGTGCGTTGCTACAAAGCACGAGCGCGACGACAAGAACAGAACACGACCACAGAGAAGAGAATGCAAGTCGATGCAAATCATGCCGGTAAACTTTACAGTGTGCGGACGCACGAGCGCGGGGGATAGAAAATGAAAACGCCGCGCTACGTCAGCGTGCGCGCGGATGCAAATAAATCAGTACGGGCCCCGTTGCGACGATGGCGGTAAAGAGAGAAGAAAGACAAAGACGAGGAAGACGATGTTCGGAGTAAAAGAAGGAGGCAGGGATCGGCGGGAGGAAAAATAAAAGCGCGTGGGAGGGGAGGGGGACGGGGGTGGAATCGAGCGAAATAATATGTGCGCGAGATTGCTTGTAACCCGAGGACCCTCCCGCGAGAGTAACCCAATCTTTTTCTCCGTCTTCCTCTCTCTCTCTCTCTCTCTCTCTCTCTCCTTTTTCTCTCATCTGTCTCAGTTGCTCCGCTTTGTCGCTGTCGTGGTTAACGAAGGCGAGCGAAAGAGACAACGAAAGGAGAATGATTATTTATTCCCAATGAATATCGATGACGGGCCATCGAGTGTATATATCGTGCCTCGCAATAACGGCTCGAATGGCACTCTCGGTCCAGCGTATCGCGCTCTCCTTACCCTTGCATATCCAACGTCTGCCGCGAGCGCGACGATATACATTCGCCGCATCTCGAGATAATCAATCGGGCAAAGTCACGGCCGAAACGTAAGGACTTAATTGCACCCGCTAACACAACGGTTACTCATTCTCCTTCGCTTACCTCGCTCTTCGGGGGCACCCCGACGGCTCCGTGCGAGCTCAGCGTCGCCGATGACGTGGAATGAGGCGGCACGCCGGGATACAATTGCGAATGGGGAGACAGTCCATGGGCGTGAGGGTGAGAATGGGGATGCGGCGGTGGTGGCGGCGGGGGTGCAGGCGGCTGCAGGGGATGAGCGTGAGGTAAGAGCGCCGCCGCGGCCGCGCTCCTCAAAAGGTGAGCCTGTAGCTGTTGAAGATGAGGCGTCATACCGGGATGCATGCCCAATGCCGGGCTCATGGCTGCGACACAACACAAGTTCATTAGTTATTGATATGTGTAAGAGAGTATAATAATTTATTGTATAAATATCTATCTTTTTTCATAGTTATTTATCGTGATATTTATCATACAATTATATTAATAACGTCCGAAATATAATTTTACAGCAGTAATAAAGTCAAGATGAAAATATTCATTTCTGAGGAATAGTTGGATAATACGTATAAATATACATATGATAAACATCGAATGCTTGAATGCTTTATATAATCGATCTTGAATATGGCAACAATACGAGAATAATTGATAAACATCGAAATCGGACTGCATGTCCGTTCTCTTGACAGTCCGAGCACGATACGCCGGACTTCCGGACGTAGACTAAGCTTGCATTTCAATCACGAGCCTCTGGTAACTATTACAAAACCATCAAGTAACCACGAAGAAACTATTATACTATGCATACATATGATAATCAGATAATGCATCAAATAAGCTCGTTTCTTACAATTAGATGAATCCGTCCACGCTCGCGAAAATGTAACTGTATAAAAATTCTTTATTAAATATATTCGTATTAATAATATTTATTATTATTGTTACTATTATTATAATCGTTATAATTGCCACATTTGAATTAAAAATAAAATTATAAATAATCGACGAATTTTGGCAAATATAATTTTTACACGTGGTGCAAATGTAAATTAGACAGTGTAACTTGTACGCGTATAGGATGAAAGTAAAATGAATAGGAAAGGATGACAAGAATGCGTAGTTCACAATAGCATACAACACAACGAAGGCAAATTTAACGAGCGACTACATCCTGCGGTTATTCAACGATGCAACGCCGACAAACGATTAGTGTATCACGCCACCTGAATTTTAATTCGTTAATTACTTCATTTAATCACAAATTACCGGGCGTTCTTAACTCGCGAGCAAAAAAACCTCCGCCTATATAATGATTTCATGTCCACCGGTGCCCTGAACTCGTTGTTTATCGCCTTCGATCGCTCTTAAAGAACCAGATCACTAGAGCGATTTATCATAAACATCTTTACTTATTATAATTCATCGTCACATCTGAATATTTAATACTTGTGTCGAATTAGGTTTGTCTCCTTTAAGAGATTTCATCACAAAGCTCGTAAATATTTAATCATTTATAATTTTTATTTTTAATCCAAATGTTTATGTGTGTGTGTGTGTGTGTGTGTGTGTGTGTGATATAGCGATTATAATAATAATAATAATAGCAAATATCATTAATATATAAATTTTTATAAAATTACATTTGAAATATATAAGAGACGAGTTTATTTGCGAACAAAATTAGTTTTCTTCGTCATAAGAATTTTATAAAAAATAAAACTGTTTAAGGAGCTTATCATATTTTAGAGTTAAAGTGAGATGAAAAGTGAGTAATTCGAGCTATTCTTTAAAAGTTACTTACCTGCAGAGAGATGCCCATAACTTCCACTCGCGCTGCTACTTCGTGAACCGTTTACGATGGATGCTAAGCTATTTGGACTAAATCGAATCATGCTGTCGATGTCGAATCTGTCCGAATACGGTGAACTGCTCAGCGCTCTTTTCCGACTTGCTCTGATTGCCGAGGCTCTCGGACTTCCTAGTCTCGACGATGCTGAAATTAATTATCAAATTTGAATTTAAACACACGCTTGTGGATGCAAATATAAGATGAAAATGAAAAAAGTTTAAACTTAAAATCTCTAATTATTATTTTTTTTTTTCAGTATCGCTCCATCGCTATTTCTGTCAAGATTTGAGACGATTTATAAAATTTACAATTAAAAATTATCACTATCAAATGCTAATATAGTTTTTCTCTCGGAACACGCATTTTTAGCATTTATCGCTGAGATGGTAATCAGGTACGTAGAAGAAAGTCGAACGGAAAGTGAAGAAGATCCAGGAACCCAACGTTCTTGCGCCCAACACGCAGTAAGAAAGAAAAAGAGAGAGTCGAGGAAACTAGGGAGAGGGAGCTGATCTTGCGGCTTGAACGTTTTAGCGGCGATTTGCCTGCGACCGCAGCACAACGATGTAATATACAAACCACTTTCTTAAGAGCGCGGTGGCGGCTCGCTTGTACGTACCATCATTGGTTACATGGTGGCGGTTATACGCTCTCTCTCTCTCTCTCTTTTTCTCTCTTACCATCCAGATTTCTTGCATTACCTTTGCAGGCAATACCCACGGGATTAAGCCGCGAGTACTCTCCACCTCGCTTTCGTACTCCTTTTTCTTCCGTCTTATACCTGTTTTCGTCTTTCTCTCTCATTTCTTCTCCTCCCTGCATCCTACCTAAGGAGCAACGCGATACAGAGAAGACGAGCACGAAGAGCGAAGTTACCCTTCTCCTCAATTTCCACTTGGTTGATCGCTCGTTTGCGCACACAACGGGTATAGAGTTACTCGTAGTTGGGTAGAACTCGGCTCCTCTTTTTTTTGCGAAGCCCACTGTTGGGTCGCGTCGCGCCCGACCCGCACAAACGATCTTCTCCTCTTTGTCTCCCCCTCGACGGTTATTAATTCGGCCACTGATCAGATTTACACTGGGTCGACGCGACGGCAACGGGCTCGATTGCCATGCGGTTTTTCCGCACGATCTGAGACGATCGCGTGTTCAATGAGCGATTTATCGCCCGTTTGCTCTCTCACGTTCATTTCTTATATTTAAAAAAAGTTTGCAATTATATCGTCATTTTTTCATTAATTAAAATAGAACGATGGTTAAAGAGAGGATTTATCGAACGATCAGGATTCTTGCTCTTCGTCTCTATGGGAATCGGATTCATCTCATCCGTCAGGACAAAAGAGTTGCTCTCTCAACGCGTTCGATCCCGCATCGTGTTCAACAATTCTCGACTTTAATGAATATGCGAACCCTCATACGTTCTTCTTACCCCGCTCGTCAGCTTTATCGTGCTTTCGTTTCCTCGCAAGATGCAGAACCTCAATAAGTCTCCCAGGCTCTTCTCTTCGCTTGCTCGCGCGTGCAGGTCGAACATGGGATTGAGACATGTAAATTGGTACAATCGTTCACTCCGATCGGCGCGACTCCTCCCATATACGGAGGATGTCACGGCGTTGTATAGCGCTTTTCAAACAGCGCTTCCCGTAGCTAAAGTATTTTAACTCAAGCGTTCCAATTTGAACCGTTCCATGATGGCTTGGCTAGTCAGACATGTTCTTGTTATCAATCTCGTTATCATTCTCGCAGAAGAACGGCGAGATTTGATCGTTCAATGTTTTAAGTGCGTCAATGATTTCGATGTCATTATAATTCAATAAAAAATTTAAGTGTTTGATATTCCGCGATATTGTGATTGTTCAGATACGTGCAATCAAACGCGAAAATTTTACACAGCGAAGAGATCGAGCGAGGAAGAGGAGAAGATGATGAAGAGGGCGGGAAGACGAAATGTGAGACAACCTGTAGGGTAGGCGCTAAGGTGTTAATGAGGTCGTGTCGCTCCGAGTCGATTCAATTATGCGGCGGTGGCGGCTAACGAGGCCCCGTTTACCCTTTCGATCGTCGTCTTTTAGCCTCTCGGCCGCTTAACCAGTCGATCTCCTACCTGCCGGTAGTGCCACTACATACACCGCGGCACACATAATTCAAGTCGCACGTTAGAGAGATGCGTGAACCGTATATATTAAAGAAAGACACATATATTAAAAGCATATCTTACCATCGATAGAGAACGGGAATTCGGACGAAGCGAGAGTGCTAGCAGGACCTGTCGCGTGTAACAGATATTCGGGCCCCAAACCACCCAGTCCTGAAAATACATAAAAAAATAATTATTCGTGTAAAATGAACTGGCGAATGAACAATAAACATCATCTTAATTTGCTCGAGAGGGAAGTAAAGCACATCATTAACCGGTAGATCACGTGCGATGGATTGAATTCAAAGACACTTTTATACGCTAGAAGAGAGACTTCCGGCGGAAATGCGGGCCCCTTTTACGGGATCCAACATCGTTCATAGAGAAAGAGAAGAGAAAGGGGGGGGGGGAAGGAATGTAACGGAGATAGGTCATATGGTCTACTTCTATTCGTATATCCGGATAATTACCGTGTAACGAGGCGTTGGGACTGTGCGTGGAGGCTTGAAGCTGATGGTAAAGATGGTCCATGTAGTTGATCCGGTATGCGGGATGCAGAGCCGTATGTTCCGAAAGGGGATGACTTCTGCGTAGAAAATCACCGCCGGAAGTCCCGTTGCCGGCAGAACCACCTCCTCCACCCCCGCCAGCGTTACCGTTGCTACCTCCGTTGCCGTTACCGGATGTTCCAATCGCAGTGCTGCCGGACAATCTGAAAAAAAAAAAAAAAACCGTAAAAATCGTTAAATTCGAGGACACATTCAGTCGCGCTACTTAATAATAAGAGATCAAAATTGTTCGCAGAAATTGTAAAATAGATAAAATCGTCAATGGTAAAAGCCTCCCTGTATGAGAACGTAGATCTCATTAACAAAACGTATTTCTGGCGAGACGTTTATGATTTACAGCGACAAGGAAGGGGGGGAAGAAAAACATTCTCGTTTGACGGATGAAATTACGACATGCTCCGTAGACGCGACAAATGGCGCGTGTCTCTCCGTCAAAGCTTCTATTCGCGTCGCTTCTTGACGCAGACAGGTGTCTTCCGTCAATGGCACGGTACTATGATCAAAGTATAACTTTGTTCGCGGGGGGATAGAATAATGCGTTTTTGTTTGTCCCGTCCCTACTGAACGTCACAATGCGCGCACTCGTTCACTACGAGGAAAGGAACCGGAGTCCAGAAGAGAAACGAACCGCCATGAGAAAGAGAGATAGAGAGAGAGAGAGAGAGAGAGAAAGAAAAAGAAAGAGAGACGACGCGTCTCGTTTTGAGTGATGGCAATTCGCCACGCTCGAAACATCGAGAAACGATGCGTGTCTGGTGCCTTCAAAGATCCTCTCGACGTCCGGGTTCTTCCCCATCAGACTCCGTTGTTAACGGGAGTCTCGTGCGAGCAAAATTGTGTCTTTCAAGCGCCCGCTTATGTCGCTTAAACATTACAACATTAAATCAACGCGCGCTTCAAACTTACGAACCAATTGTACGGTAACAGGTTCCTCACTTTTTAACGCTTTAAAAAAATATAAATTACGAAGAGATTCGCTTGCAAAGCGCGAATTAGACAAGCGTTATCGACCGAAGGTCGAGGCTACGAAGGGAGAGTAAAATTTTCTTTGCCGATCGAATCTCATGTCCAGATGGAGAGAAAAAAGTACAATGTGAAAAAAATACAATATTATTGAGAGACAAATATACAAAGATTTAATTAACTGACAGAGTGATTTATACGATGTGCCGCGAATGACAAAGTAAATAATATCACGGATGGAACAGAAACCAGAGGTACGATTGGCGCGTGTCGTAACGTTTTAAGGCAGATTACGATGTTTGAGTCGGTCGCTGTCTAAATATTGGCTCCGCGCTTCCACGAGTTTGCTGAGTAAAGACAACCGGGTCGACTGTTTGACTTTGCTCAGTGTCCACGGATTTTGATTACTGTCTGTTGGCTACCCGTTTACAGTGGTCGACCGTGTTAAAACATTTGTCGCGATACTCGTTGACAGGTCGATGGATCTCTCAATCCCGCATCGTTTCCGTTCTACTAAAACGGTTAAAAAATTATTATTTTATTTTAAATTAAGATATGTAAACAATTGCACATGGATAAATAACTATGATATTAATTAAAATTTATGTAAAACTATAAAATTCTATAAGATTCCTCTATCATTCGATCGCGCACAATCGTTTTCATTAGCAACATAATCATTTCTTCCCGCAGCGCAGCGAAAACAGTATGGCAAAAATTAGGGCGCTTTGACAGGCTGCTTAGTAGCAGATCCCATAAAAAAGTTGACTGAGAGAGAATCGGGAGGAACTGGGGACACCATTACAATGAAAACATCGTCGACTCTGCCGGATTTGGCACGCTCGTGTTCTTCGTTTTTTTTTTTTTTTTTTTCGCACCGGGAGAGAAATGGCCGAGAGAAAAAGACGGAGTTTGAGAACGTTCCATAGAGAAAAGGAGAAGGAAAATATGAAAGAGAAAAAGACAGAGAGGGAGCAAGCTGCGTCTATTTCCAATCCTGCTGACTGCCAGATGACTCGAGGTATGGTTCAGCCTCTGGTTGCTGTCCTTCCTTCCTTCCTTTTCTATTGCTTCCCTCCTTCTCCCTCCGCTGCCTCTGCTTTAAGCGCCTGTCATACTTGCAAGTTTTTAAAACATCGAAATCGGCGATATTATTATACAATTTCGATATTTCCTTGCCAATAAGAGAGAACTATATATAAAAATTCTACAATTAAATTATTTTTTGCAGAAAATGTATTTCTCGGATTTCAAGTATCAATCATTTCGTTATCAGTATATTTGCATTTTACAATTGCTTGAAAATATTCGAGTCATTTCTTTGGATAATTCGATGCTTAAACGATCCACATCCAGAAAATGCGTACGGTGCGAGAAAAGTTTTATTTTTTTTCCTTCCTCTTCTCACATCTCGCATCTTCTCTCTCTTGTCTTTTCATTCTTCTTCGTTGCTGTTCCTCTCCGAAATTCTCTGTCGCGCGCACGTCCGCGTCCTTCTTTCACGTCATAGCTTCCCGTCCCCGCCGAAACAGCCCTCCCTCCTCACCGACAGATAAAACTCGAGTCGTTAACTCGACACGCCGGAAACCGACGCATCTATCTTTATCTACGACCCATCCGCCTCGGCAACTCAGAAGTCTTCTCGAAATTCTTACGGCCATCGCGCCCGTTTCTTCTCGGCGATGTTCGGCAATGTCGTATTTTCGATTAAAAAGTTTTTTCGAAATATAGACTTCCAAGGCCATTTTTCGTTCATAATTTTTAGATCGAAACGAGAGCCAAAAACATCACATTAATAGCAAGTATAATTTATCGTGATTCGGTTAATTTCGCAATAAATTAATTTCTTCGCTTTCGCACTTTTTCATACAACATTCATTTACATCAAATGGAAATTTATTGCTGAATTATCCGCGCATCAAAATTACTTTAAAACTTATAAGAGTTAGAATTATCGAATACACGAATTTCTCTAGAAATTTTATCGGCGATATTTCGGCCATCGCCGGCAGACACGCGACGTCTCGGTTGTTTTAATCTCGTGTGGAAGAAGGAGGGGAGGGAGGAGAGGGAGGAGAGAGAGAACGACGGAGCCGGGTGAAGAATTAAGGTTCGCAAGCTCATTAACGTGACTCGTGGTAATGAGGCGAGCTAAGCGGTGCCCGGGAACATCTGCCCGGTTTCCCTGCCGCTCCTCGTGACTCGAAAAAGAAAGACGAAGAACGCGACCGACGAAAAGAAGCTGGTGCAGAGGCCGAAACGGGGTAAAAGGATGCGGCTTAAGCACACGAGCCGAAAGCCGATCAGCGCGACGTGGAAAGGTGAGAGATTTGGCCGTTACCGGCCGACTTTATCCCTCTCTCTATACATCGATGTAAGATGATTCTTTATAATTTGCCGAACGAATAATCCCCGTGACTTGTCAAAATTGACGACGCCCCATAATGAGAGATCTGTATCAATCTTTATAATCCCATGGAATCTCCGCTATTATAACTCGTATTACGGCGCGATCACATAAATGATACAATTATTTGTAAATTTTTTAAAGTGCAACGGCGGAAGAAGTTGAACATGCGGCGTTTCTACGGAGGTTTTCAACTTATAATATTTATTGCTATGCCTTGCCGAACGCGTAGCGCTGCGAGAATGATAAAGAGAGGGAAGGAAACCATATGGCGAACTTTGTACAGCGGCACAAATGAATGCTTCAAACGAACGCCGAAAAGAAAAGAGAAGCGAAAGATAAAGAGATAAAACGATCGAAGGAAAGAGATGGCATACATATATATAGGGAATAATAATTTTTTTTTTTTTTACATATACTCGTTATTTATCTCGAATTAACGAATTATTGCGACGACATTCGAAATCGATGCGATAAGCAACGGAACCGAACAATGCCATTCACGTTCGTCTTTCTCGCGGATCTCCACGGTAGCTCAGTATAATCCAGTCGTTGATGTCGTCGTAGCTTAGCTGCGCCGATCCCGAGGTGATTTTTCGCAACTCTGCACACTCTTCGCGGGTGATCTATGGTCGCGATTCTGGCCCCGAGCCAGGATCGCGCTTTCTCAGCCGAGAACGTCAACGACCAAGGCAAAACTTCTTAAGCTCGTACTACGAAAAGTCGTGAAACGAACGTCGTCGCGGACCTGGAGCTGGAATTATTTTCGATGGACACACAGATATAGTTCCATGCCTGGCGCTTAGGGGGTTAAGTCGTATAATCTTATATTTAGCACGCGTCTTTCTCTCGGACCCTTCGAGTTACCCTTATGCGAGCTCAACGAGTTCAAAGTAGATTTCTTGTGCAGCGTCATCGTTATACTGTCACTGTGAAAGGTTTCAAAGCCTCTTTTATTTGCAAAGTTGTTTTTATATAAATTATTTAAAAAAATAACGACAATCATCAAATGTAATAGTTTAAAACGACAAAGTTCGAAAAACACGTCACGTTAATAAGATTACTCATTTGGGGATGGAACGATAAAAGCTTAGAGTTTTCCAAATGAGTCTAGCACGCGGGAAAAACTCGACTGCGATGAGGTGGAGCCTCGTTAATCAAGGTATTTACACGCGAGATCGGTCGCCAAGCTATCGATATGCGAACCGTCGACGCGAATCGATCGGAGCCGCGCCTTCGTTGCAAATCCGGCCTAACGGCGCTATACGTTCGCTCGTAGTGTTATTTATAGGCTATTCGAACGCTGCGTAGCGCGCGTCTCATGTACGTGCGTTTAATTCATTTAAGCCGTAGATTCGTCCTCGGATACTTCGAGGACAAGCCGTGGCTAGTCATAAGTTATGCGTGAATTAGCGATCTCCGCTCTATTAGCAGGCTACTTTTTATTTTATTGTCAAATTTATGTCGTCGCGGACGATAAATATATGCGCCGCTCTATTTGACGCGTATATATTTCATCGCATTTGCGACAATAAAATTATTTATTTTTTTATCACGCGATATCGAGGAACACGGGATCACAAAGAACGTTGTTATTTAAATGAAAATTAGAAATTGAATAAATTAAATAATAAAATAAAGAAATATTAATCTATATACGTATGTAATACACGAACTGTCTCAGTTAAATTATCAGATAATTATCTCCTTCTCACTCATACATTGAAGTTCTCTACTCCAATGACGCGGTTAGCAAGTTTGTCGTCTTGATACATAGCCGAGCGACGTTAATGCGCTTTTTGTGTTTCCGCGAAAGAAATTTATCGCACCACCCGCTAGATTTATCGCGGGGAATCCTCGACCGGTCTCCATCTTTATATTATATATTCACCGCGATCGCGAGCCGGTTCGACAAAAGTTCCTTAGGTGGTTGGAATTTATTCCATAGATAATGCAAATAAATAATGCACAATACCATATTGAAAATTACGCGCGTGTAAAGTTGTAAATAAGTGAAAAGGAAAATGTTATAGACTTTCTGTTCTAGAATCGTTCATTCTCTAACACATAATGTACGTATTCTCAGCGCTCACGGTTTATCCGATAACAGAAAATTCCGACGCACGTGTAACTGATTCCTCTTTAATGAATGTTTGCGTTACCCTGTCGCTACGATACACCGAGACACGCGATTTACTAGCAGGACTTCGACTTTATACAGGGGATGCGTCTCTTTGTGCGTGAGACGCTTACTAAACTCACGTCTTTCGGGTTCCGGTTGCAGCGTAGAGAAACTTCGCCGCCTCTTTGTCGACTCTTCCCTTTTTTTTTTTTTTTCAGGTTTCGGTAAAATCGACATGCAAGACAGGCGGGGAACGTCGTCGTCGACCAGGCGCCGAGTAACGAAGTAATTTGTGCGCAAAAATGTTACGCGGTGCAACTTGAATTATTCATTGTTGTAACTCTTGTAGCGCGGGAGAGAACCGTTCTTTATCCCCGACCTACGAAATACAAACAGACAACGTTTTCCGGATAGAGTCGTGTCTTTTGTCGACAATATTTCCATGTTTTTTTTTTTTTTTTTTTTTTTTTTTTTTTTTTTTTTTTTTTTTTTTTTTTTTTTTTTTTAATATAAAGTATCGTGCTCATTTTTGGATATAAAATGCGACTCAAAAATGCCGCCCATGTACAGTATACACGTCTTGTTTGAATAGTTGCGATAATTGCATAGATTCTGAATATTTACGTATTTCTTTATTGATTAAAACATACGGAGTACAATGCGTGTTTACGACATAGTGTTCTAGAAAAATACGGGATATAATAAACAATATAATACTTTGTGCATACACAGCGTGAGATATACTCGTATCAGACAGAAAAGATCGGCATCCAGAAGACCGCAGGTAAACGAACATGGTGGGTATGCATATCGAGGGCCGTGACTAATGACTCTATTGACGGAGAATCGAAGGACGTTTATCTCGACACGGAGAAAGCAGCGTAGGATATATTCGTTCGATCCACGTGTTTCACGAGCGACGCTTCGAAAAATTCGTGTCTTTTCGAATAAAAAATCGATCTCGAATTTTTGATACGTCACAACTGTGTAAAGGAAAATTTCTTTGCTGAAGATTCTAGCTGTGCCTCGTATTCGCTCTTTCTCTTCCTTTCTTCTCTTCTTTCCCGCGCAGGAAGCTAGAAAAGAGCCACTGCGTTTTGTTACGCTTTTTAGGTAGAACGCCGTAACACGCTCATGATTGCCTCGTACAATTACCTGCGAATCTGGCCGCCTCTCTCTTCATCTTCGCTGTCGGGACGTATATCCTACGCCTAATGTACAACATGGCGCGAACATGACACAAAACTACGGATTCCCTTTTTTACATCGTGAAGCGATGCTTCGTTCCGTTCCCCTGAAATTACGCTCGCTCTCTCCAATCTCCGCTCGCAATGTGAGATAAATGATGGACCTACGATGTGCCACCGGCGATGTTGAAGACGAACGATTATAGCATAATTTTGTGACGCGAGACATCTTATTTTCCGAATAAAATTCGGAAAAGCTTTTCATCGCGTTCACCGTTGTTTGACGTTTCATGATATATGTTGTGTAAGAAAAGAATTTTGCTCTTTTAACTTTAAATCTATAAACTCTCTTTTCTACACACACGCATATATAAACAGCACAACAAAATGAGTTGTGAAAAAAAAAAAAAAAAAAAAAAAAAAAAAAAAATTCCCCTTTCAAAAAACGCAACTTTCACGGATGCACTTTTAGAAACAACAAGTTTCCGAAAGGGAACATTTAATTCATGCGGGCGCTCGAGCGCGCGTTAAATACATTTTCACGCGATCCCTTTAAATTCCTTATCCCCCTCGATCACCCCCTCTGCGAAAAGACTCGTGCAAATGCCGTCTGTAATCGCGCGCGAAGCAAGATCCAAAAGCGTGAGCCTACAAGGTTCCCCCTTTTTTACCTCCTCACCCTCTCTCTCTCTCTCTCTCTCTCCACCACGCAACTCCTTCGCGCGCTAATAAAATGCGCTCCGCTCCGTTCGTTCGCTTCTCGCAAAGCCCTCTTTACATTTACATGTGCCGGGCAGCTCGAAGCGCGCTACGTGGTCGTGAGGACATCGCGCTCATGAATTTATCCCGAGAGTCCTCCACCACCACTATAACGTATCCGGGCGCGAAGAAGAGAAAAGGAACGAGAGGGGAAAAGAAACATGGTAAGACCGAACGATCTCGGTGTCACTGGACCAGTTCCACACAAGAACGGAACGGGGGGGGAGGGGGGAGGGGAAGAAAACGATTAGAAATTCCCGAATTAACCGACGTCAAATTTAATTTAATTAACGACGTGCGTGTATAGCTCTAATACTGTTGACAACTGTAATTAAGTATTGCAAAATTCCTTGTTTGTTAAATAAAAAAAAATTAAAAAAAAAAAAATAAATAAAATAAAATAAAAACTTAATCGAAATCTTTATTAATCATTTGTATATTTATAACTTTCTCTATTATCTTGTAAATACATATCTTTTAAAATATTCATAGAATCGGATTGTAATCCTCGGTAAGGATACTTTGAAACCGAGGCGAATCAATTCCGAATCGAAAACAGCCGGTCCGCCGTATCCGGAGTATCGGTCGAGGGGAATACGCGCGCTCTCGATGCTCTCGCGCGCGATACCGAGCGAATTGTAAATAGTGTGGCGCGCAAAGGAAGACTGGAAGGGTGGAGGGAAGAAAGGGGGATATCTCGTGGTACGCGAGCTACGCGTCGGTGGCGAGCGAAGACCGTGATGGGCTCAAGTGGGGTGCGGGGGGGAGAGAGGAAGGGAGCGAGCCTGGCCGATAGCGCTGAGAGAGGGACCAGGGAGACGAGAAGGATAGAGAAAGAGGGGGGCAGAGAGAGAGAGAGAGAGAGAGAGAGAGAGAGAGAGAGAGAGAGAGAGAGAGAGAGAGAGAGAGAGAGAGAGA